>SNQJ01S0018446.1:109631-136556 GCA_010110895.2 Picea sitchensis | reverse complement strand
ACAGATTGGTTAGCGAGAGGTTTGAAAGCCTCGGTAGTGAAAAGTGACACTACAACACTTGTATTATCACAATATATTGGAATGGGCTCATCATCCTCAACCTGTATATCTGTCAAAGTTTGTTTGATTTATAGAACCTGTGTACAACATGTTGCTGCTGCAATATACTCTACTTCGGCTGTAGATAAGGATATTGATGATTGTTTCTTTCTTATCTATGATACTAAACACTCACCCAAGTAGAATGTTGCTCCACTGGTGCTTCGTTGGTCATCACTGCAACTTTCCCAATCTGCATCTGTGTAGGCATTAAGTGATAGATCCTTTCCTTTTGGATACCATAATCCAAACTCTTATGTTCCCTTGAAATATATGAAAATCCTCTTTATTGCAAATACATGTGATTCCTCTGGTGTTGCTTGAAATTGTGCCACATGTCCAACAACCTGCATTACATCTGGTATAGATTTTTTCACATATAGTAATCTACCAATCATTGACCTGTATTGCCTCTGGTCTGTAGACTTTGAATTATCATCTTTTCTCAACTTGCAACTGGTTTTCATAGGAGTGGTAACTAGTTTTAAATATTCCGTTTTCAACCTCTTTAGAATTTCTATGATATACTTAGTTTGAGAAACAAAAATTCCTTGGTTTCTTTGACGTATCTGAAGACCCAGAAAGAAGGATAGTTCTCGGAGTAACGACATTTCAAATTCATTCTACATATCCTTTGCAAATTTATGGCTTAACCTATGATCATTGCTTCCAAAAATAATATCATCAACATAAAATTCAATTAATAAAATACTATCTTGAGTTACCTTGATGTAGAGGTTGTTTTTTGCACTTCCTTTTCTGAACCCTGCCTATTGTAGATTTTTATCCAATCTAGAGTACTATGTTCTAGGAGCCTATTTTAGACCATACATGGCCTTATTCAATTTGCACATGTAATCTACATCCTCTGACAACTGAAATCCTTCTAGTTGTTTGATGTAGACTTATTATTCAAGTTCTCCATTTATAAAAGTTGATTTCACATCCATCTGATACACTTTAATATTCTTGGGGCATGCATAGGCTAAAAGCAATCGGATTGCTTCCATTATGGAAATTGGGGAAAATGTCTCTTCAAAGTCAATTCCTTCATCCTGTGTGTATCCTTTACATATGAATCTAGCTTTGTTCCTTGTAACCTGTCCATATTCATTCAATTTATTTATGAATACCCAATTTGTTCCAATCACATTTTTATTCTTTGGTCTTGGAACCAATTCCCAAGTGTCATTCTTCTCTATTTGATCAAATTCTTCATCCATGGCCTTATTCTGGAATTCATCCTTGCTAAATTAGGTTACTATGCATTAGGTTTGGCACAGAACAAGGAATAAACCAGCTGCAGAAATATGACGGAAATGGGTCACCAGTAGAACACTTTGAGAAGTGCACAATTCTATGGAGAATGACACCACCGGTGACACGAAGATACCTCTCAGAAATGAGGCAAGACTGATTAGACAATGACCATACAAACTAAACCCTATATATAAGCAAAATGTCAAATCCAAAATCGATAGGATGTTGGAGGATGGAATCATAGAACCTGTAGAGGAATCTGAATGGGTAAGCCCGATGGTAGTTCAAGAAAATAAACAAGGAGGGATAAGGATATGTGTCGATCTAAGGAAGATGAATGATGCATGCCTACATGGCCCATTCCCTACTCCTTTCATAGATCAGGTGTTGGAGAACGTAGGAGGACATGAAGCTTATTCATTCAGTGATGAATTCTGAGGATACCATCAGATCAAGATAGCCCCAGAAGACAGATACAAGACCACTTTTTCCATAGAATGGGGATCCTACTAGTACACATTCATGCCAATTGGACTGAAGAATATAGTGACAATACTTTCCAGAGTAGTCATAGCTGCATTCAAAGAATTCATCCACCATTTTATAGAGGTGTATCTGGATGATTGGACAATCTATAGTCTGTTGAAATACCATGTAGGGGTGTTGAGGTTGATGTTAGAAAGATTTAGGCAGTGTCAAGTATTTTTAAACATAAATAAGCGCATCTTCAGAACACCTATTGGAATATTATTGGGCCATATAGTATGAAAACAAGGCTTTCTAGTAGATCCTGCCAAGGTTGCAGTAATTATTAATATACCACCATCGAAATAATTCCTTGAGTTAAGAGAAACATTGGGACACACAGGATACTATAGGAAATTTATAAAGGGGTATGCACAGATCACTACACCAATGGAGAAATTGTTAAGAAAAGACAACAAGTTTCAGTGGAATGAGGACTATTAGCGAGGATTGGACACCCTGAAAGAGAATATGGTAACCACACCAATACTAGTATTCCTAGATTACGAAAATACATTCTATGTACATGTAGATGCATCATCCATATCACTTGGATCTATTCTGGCGCAGCCAAGATCAGGAGAATCAGACCACCCTATAGCATTCGCTAGTAGGAAGCTGTCAGAATTGAAGCAAAATTACAATACCACATAGATAGAAGGCTTAGTTATGGTCTATGATCTTCAAAAGTTCAAACACTATTTATTGGGAAAATATTTCAAGAATTTTATAGACCATTCATCTCTCAAATACCTCATCATCAAGCCAGTTTTTTGGGGGGGGGGAATTTGTCGATGGTTATTGTTGTTCCAAGAATTTGACTTTGAAGTGACAGTCAAACAAGGGAAGTTGAATGCAGGACCTGATCACCTATCGAGGATCACTAATGGAGAGGAACCTATGAATATAGAGGATAACTTTCCCAATGCATAGTTATTTTCAGTCCAAATAGCCAATGAATACTTTGCAGACATCATCCAATAATTGAGTAAAGGGACTACGCCACAATAATTCAACATTGTGCAGAAGAAAAATATGATAGTCAGGGTTGCAGACTATCAATTTATTGCAGGATTCTTATACAAAATGGGTGTAGATAACATCTTGAGAAGATGTGTGCTAAAACATGAAAGACCTAGGATTTTAGTAGAAACCCATGAGGGAATAGCAAGAGGACATTATGCAGGTAAAGATACCATGTAGAAGGTATTGCACACAAGACTATGGTGGTTGACTGTTCAAAGAGACTCAAAGGAATACTTCCAGAAATGTGATGTAAGTCAGTGGGTTGGTAAACTAAATAGAAGGGACGAGATTCCCCTGCGACCACGAGTAACCTTACAGCTATTCGACAAATGGGAAATAGATTTTTTGGGACCAATTAACCCACCAACAAAAAGGTGAGGTGTGAAGTACATTATTACTGTGATGGAATACTTAACAATATGGGCAGAAGCAACACCGTTAAAATATTGCAGTGCAAAGACAACATCACACTTCTTGTTTGAGTAAATGATCACTAGATTTTAATTCCCAAGGATTTTGATGAGTGACCAAGGCACTCATTCCATTAACAACACTACTAAGGCTAATACTGATGAGTTTGAAGTTTATCATAAAAAGAGTACACCATATCATCCTCAAGCAAATGGAACGATGGAATCCTTTAACAATATCCTCGAGAATACACTGACGATCTACAACATTAATAGGGACGATTGGGACTTGAAGATACCAGCAATATTGTGGGCATACAGGACCACATGCAAAAAATTGATAGGGAAGACACCATTCAAATTGGTGTTTGGACAAGAAGTAGTGGTGCCATTAGAGTTTTTGATACCTAGTCTGTGTGTAGTAGCAATTACCAACATGACAGAGAAAGGCGCAATACAAGAAAGGCTAAGTCGGTTGATGATCATGGAAGAAGATATGATTCTAGAAGGGTTTCACCAAGAGGTACATAAAGAAAGGGACAAATATTGGCATGAAAAACATGTCAAGATACAAAATTTCAAGGAGGGAAACCTAGTCTTGGTGTACAAAATTAAATCTCTTCAGCACCCAGGAAAAATCAGAATGCATTGGTTAGGACCATAAAGAGTAAAGAATGTCAAAGATGGGGGAGATGTATAGTTGAATGACTTAGGAGGAACAAAAATCAGTGGGATTATCAATGGGAGTTGATTGAATATGCATAGAGATAGTCGACCTCCTAACACTTCAAAAAAAAAAAAAAACTAAGAGCAACAATAGAGGAGATACCATGTCGAACATCAAAAGATAGAAAAAAAGGGGTAGTGCACCAAAAATATAATGTGCACGTGCACTCATAAACATTAACATGACGGATAAAGGACCAATGGTCACCAAAAGGAAGAAACAATGGAAATGGTGGGTATGGAAAATATGCACCAACGGATAACGACTATCAAAATTGAATGAAAAGAATGATTGACGGGATGTTGCGTTAATTGTGCCAGCAGGCAACAGCAAGGGAATTCAATGGAAAGTACATGGGAAGCACCAGTTCATCCTAAATGCAAATTGGGTAACGTCTTCGAGAAATTTCACACGATTCCTATATAAAGTAATCACGCGGGGATCAAAAGGGTTATTGTGAAATTGAGAAGAGCATAGAGTGAGAGAGCATATGGAGTGAATAGAGAGTTTCCAGAAGTTACAGAGGTAACTGAGCTCGATGGAGACCATCCTTACCACAATGGCACCAACCAAGCTAGGAGCATCGAGCCAAGCCTGTAGACGAACTTGAAGCAACTTCAGACCACTGCAGTAGCCACAGAGAAGCAAACAAGAACCAGCTCGGCCTCCAAAATTTGTCATCTTAGATGAAACCCCATCGCCCAATATGGATCTAGGAAGCCCCATACTAGTGGTGGAGGAAACCAAACAGACAACACAAGTGGGCATGGATATTGATATGATGGAAGTAAGATAGATCTAGCAGATCCAGGATACAGGAAATCCTTCACGCTCTAAAATCCTTGAAGAAGCCCCGAGGGTTAATGGGACCATCCCGAACCAAACACAAATGGTCATGCCTGAAAGGTCCCACACAACCACATCGAAGAAACCACAATAGGGAATAATATAAGATTTCATTGGCCGGGAAGAGGCCTATGTAGAAGAGAGAACAATGGAGGTTGGAACCTTGAGTCAGCCACCACAATGGAAGGGAAAGAAGAAAGTAGCAATATCACCATGCAGACAAGCTGCCACATCCATATTCTTACCATGCATTCTAAAAGGGGTGTGTGTCGCAGGTAACCTGTTAGGACACGTGGAAAAAATACGGTACTCGGATCATGATGTAACAGACACAGACAAGTTTCCAAAGTTTGCAAAGAAGGTTTACCTGGATACTGTGGGTAAAGGAAACTTTGACGAACCAATTAACCAACCAAAACAGTGGGCAGTAGGACTGGCCAAAACCGAGATTCTAGGCCTATTAGAGATCCCACACTTTGGAAGGGGCTGAGACGTAACCAACTACGTCAAGAAGCTGATGGAAGTTACCCACGGAGGATACCTATGGGTGGAAGAGCCTATCTCGATAGACGTAGAGCTCATTACATACATTACATAAATTCCACCTCGAGGGGAGACACTCGCGTAGTTCCTTGATGACAAAATAAAGGAGAAGGCACTAGCTAAGGAAATGAAGAAGACGTATGGTACATAAAGAGGGTCACGCAGAATCGTGATTAAGCATATCAGTTATGCAACAACAAGGATGGCCACAAAAATCATGGAGTGCAAGTTACTCAAGAAGTGTCACAAGGAGGAAGTCCATGTCGGGGTTTTCATAGCTGCAACACAGTGTGCGGAGGGCACTATACTCATCTGGTCCTCATACTTGTTAAATCTGTTCCTAGAAGACTATAAGGATGCCTAGGACTTGGGGACAAAATTTCATTATTCTTGGCTACTCGTCTTGATCACCTTGGTCGAATGGAGGGAGCATAAGTATACATACTTTTTGGAGAGATACAATCGTTGCCACGCAACATGATACCTATCACTAGGGATCACTTCAGACCCTAAGAACAAAAGTGTGAATGCAGGCATGTTCACAAGGTATTACAATGACCTACAAGAAATCATTGCCAACACTTGGCGGATTTCACCAGAACTGGTCACCCAATATCAGAGCATAGCCAACTTTAAAGAAACTAGACATGCATTATGGATCCAAGCACAAAAGGATATTGAGAACAAATGGACACAACTGCGGTACTGCATCAAGGAAGAGGATGTAGAAATGGCCATCAAGGATTGCCACTATGATTGGAGGGTTCCACACATGATTCAAGAGATACCCCTAGATAAGGAGGTTGATGTAAGGAAAGAACAGACACATGCAGGAGACAAAATGATGCCCAAGAATCCAAATCCAAGTCAAAACCCGACACAAAAAAGGAAAGGGGGTGTGTCCAAGAAAGGTACCTAGGCGGGGAAGAAGAACAACACCTAGGCGCCGGAGGAACAAGAAAAAGAAATTGAGACAACACAGGGGACCAAATCAAGTGCTACTCAGTAGGAGAAAGGCTAGACCAAAAGGCCAATCATACAAACAGGAGGTACATGCAAGAAAACTAAAGCACACAAAATGCCACCGGAATAAAATATTATAAAATATGGTTATTTATATAAATAATTTAGCATGTATTTTAATATTTTTATTTAACTAAATTTTTAATATTTTTAAAATAATAATATATTTTTTTTAAGTTAATATATTTCTAGTTATGTATAACAACATTCACATATGAATTAATTTTAACTGCTCTGCAACTTTTAGGGTTCCTTCATGCTCCCAACTCCTGCCTGCCCAGACCTTATCTAACTCCCTGGGCATGCGCTGATCACCTCAGCCCTGCATATATGACCACCTCAGAGAATGGGAACAGAAGGGGGAGTGAAATCCCCCTCTTACCACAACGTTGCTACCAAAGATCTGAAGAACTCACGAGAGCGCAGACCGACCCTCGAGCCACCATTGCAACTGCGAGCCCAGTTTCTACAAAAAGAGATGGATATCAGCAAAGACTCGACTGTAGATGATGAGTCCTTGGATCCAAAAGCCACTCGAGCCTAGATACCCAAAAAATGTATCCCCCAAGCCCCGGTTGCGCCCATATACATCATCAAAACCACCAGGATAGGGGAACACATGCAGTTCATGAGAGACCATGCCCTCATAGGAAAACTCCTAGGTCTCTGGCCCTCAAAAAAGGTCCCAACCCACTAAATCAAATCATGGTGGAACCCCAAGGGAGACTACGAGCTCCAGTTGAGCTCCAAAGGTTTCTTCACAGTAATATTCTACAACATGGAAGACAAGGACAAGATTTTTGAAGGGGGACCATACTTCTACAATTCAGCAGGCCTCTACCTTCGCTTTTGCCCAGAAAAGGAGAACTTCACATACACATCAGTATGGATTCGCCTCCATTCCCTACCTCAAGATTTTTGGTTAGAAGAAATTTTACTGGGCATAGGCAACACCCTGGGTAAATATTTCAAATCTTCTGAAGCCACTTAACAGAGAAAATATGCCTCTTATGAAAGGATCTGTGTCTACATGACCATCTCCAAATATTTTCCAGGCACAGTTACTTTAGAATACTAGGATGAGGAATGGGCCCAAACCATAGACTATGAACACATTCCTTTTAGATGTCAGAAATTCCACAAACATGGGAACCTTTTCAGAGATTGCCCCCTCAACACCCCCTCCCAAAAACAAAAGGGAAGTTGAAGAGAAAACAAAGGAAGGATTCACCCAGAAGGATCTTCATACCCTACTAGAGGACCAACTCAAGAAAGTTCACAAAATTTTTTTGGACTCATCAGCAGGGGCTACATAAAGGATGGGGATCCCAACAAACCCAACCCAAGATCCAAGAAAACATCCAAAAGAAAACAAGAGACAAGGTAGAAAATCATCTCATTAGGTAATAAAGGAAGAAGGAAACTATGTGATCAACTCGGGGCAAATTCACAATCTCTCAGAGAGCTCCTTTTCCCACCCACCTAACTTTTAATTATGAATATCCTCACCTGGAATATTATAGGTCTAAACAGAAGATCCAACCAAAATATACTCTGAAACTGAATCAAATTGGAAGACCCTGATATAATCCTGATACAAGAGACAAAATGTGCAGTGAAAGCTACAGAAGACATCCTCAAAAGATGTTGGTGCAATTGTGACTCATATCAAATAGACTCAAAGGGGGATTTAGGGGGCCTAGCCATCCTTTGGAACCCTGCTACGGTCATCCTATATCAAGGTTTCTCCACTTCAAATACCATCACAGTGCACTATAGAGCCATAGGTTCAGACAAGGAGGGAATGATCAGGAACGCCTATGGACCACAAAACAGCCAAGATAAATACCTCTTTCTTCAAAGCTTGTCTTACTTAAGTTCTCTAGATGAGGGAAAACGATGGATAATAGGGGGTGACTTCAATATGATTCTCACGCTACAGGAGAAAAGAGGGGGGGTGGGGAATGCCTGGAGCAGGACAACGTAAAATTTTAGGAACTCCTAGAGAACCTCATACTGATTGATATAGAGAACAATGATGGTACCTACACCTAGAACAACAAAAGATCAGTTCACCAACAAATAACATGCAGGCTAGATCTCTTTCTCATCTCAGAAAATCTCCTAGTGGAAGGTCCCCTAATTGACTCCAACATCCTCCTGAAAGCCAGATCGGATCACTGGTTGGTTTAGCTATGGGTTGACACTATCACTACCCCCAAGTTAAAACCCTTCAGATTTGAAAAATTCTGGCTCACCCATCCAAACTTCCAGGAACTCGCCCATCATTGATGGAGCACAACGAAATTCCAAAAGGGCACAAAAATGTATTGCTTCCAACAAAATCTCAAATACTTCAAACAACAGGTGCGCCAATGGAACAAAGAAGTCTTCAGGAACATTTTCCAGGAAAGGAAACTGCTGGAACAAAAAATAGAGGACGGCCAGGGGAAATTCATTCTCTAAAGCTACACACTCACCCATTAGTAGAAGGAGAATGAGATAAAAAGGCAAATGGAAGAAAGACACAAGAAGGAAGAGATCATGTGGAGACAAAAATATTGGGTTCAATGGATCAATGAGGGAGAAAAAAACACCAAATTATTCCACCGGTCCATGATCCACAGACGCCTAATCAATAGAATCACAAAACTGGAAGACCCATAGGGAAACACCTTGTTAACTCATCAGGAAATATCGCATGAGTTATTGGACTTCTACAAGGATATCCTCTCAGAACCTATGGTGGACCATACCTCTGCAATTGAAAGGGTGACCCAAAATATCTCAACTATCATCACCCAGGAACAAAATGAGGCTCTCATGACACCAATAACACAAGAAGAACTGGATCGGGCTATTTAGGACATGCCCACAGGAAAGGCTCCAGGCCCAAATGGCTTCACCACAAACTTCTTCCATTCCTATTGGCCAATGCTAAGGGAAGAAGTGTGGCAATTGGTGGAGGAATCATGCAGCTCAGGCAAAGTTCTTCCAGCTCTAAATCCCACCTTCCTCACCCTTATACCCAAATATGAAAGAGTAAAAAATACGAAGAAATTTTGACCCATAGCACTCTGCAATGTGATCTATAAAATCATCTCCAAGGTCATAGCTCTAAGACTCAAGCCCATACTCCCCTTCATCATTTCCAAGGGGCAATCAGGGTATGTCGAAGAAAGGAAAAACATGGATAGAATCATCCTTTTTCATGAAATCATTCACTCACTCAATAGCACCCACACTCTAGGTATGCTTCTAAAACATGACCTTTCAAAAGATTTTGACAAATTAAGCTAGCAGTACATGGAAGCTATTTTATTGGATTTCAATTTCAACAAGGATTGGATCTATTGGATAATGAACCTCATTTCCTCAACCTTTTTCTCAATCCTAGTCAATGGAGTCCCCTCTCAACCCTTCTCCCCCACAAGAGGAATAAGGCAAGGTGACCCTCTCTCCCCTTTCCTTTTTTTCATCATGGCAGAAGGCCTAGGTCGCTACATCAAGGCTTCTATCCAAAATGGCTCCCTCCAAGGCCTCCCTCTTCATGGGTTATAACCGAAAGCCTCCCACATCCATTTTTTTTATGACATGCTACTAATGAAAACCCCCACTATGCAAGAGGGAAAAAAACTACATTCCATCCTCTGTGACTTCAATGAAGCCTCTGGCACCACCTTTAATCTGGCCAAGTCACAGCTTTTCTTTTTTAATACTCTGGAAGCAATCCAACATCACCTTTCTCAACTTTTGAACACTCATGTTTGCACTCTTCCCTCTCTCTATATCAGATTCCCTCTCTCTGATTCGGCATCCAGAAATATGTCATGGGACTCTCTCCTACTCTCCATTTCCAACCGTCTTAGCAACTAGACCTTTCGCTCCCTCAACCTTCCTTCCATAACTGTTCTCTCAAAGTCATTTATTCAATCCATCCCTGCTTACCTCTTCTCTTCATTAGCTTCCCTGCCTTTCGTCATAAAGAAAATAATAAATATGCAAAGAAACTTTCTATGGCATGGACACAATCCAGGGAAAAAATGGGCCCTAGTCAGCTGGGACAAGGTTTGCAATCCCAAATCTTCAAGCAGATTGGGCCTTTGAGACCCTGGAAAATTGAATAGAACCATGGGAGCAAGAATTTGGTGGAGATGGATCAAAACTCTAGCAGAGATCTGGGACAAACTATGGAAATGAAAATATGCCCCCAACATGCATCAAAGCCATTTGATAAGAATCCAGGAGAAAATTCAAGGATCCAACATCTGGAACACAGCCTGGAAAAATCGTCCACTCATTCAAGATCATGCTTTCTAGGAAGTTCACAATGGCCAAAATTCCCTATTCTGAATGGATTCTTGGCAGAAAATGCCACCCCTACAATTGGAAGAAAATATTCAATCCTATACAAATCACATACAATATCTGGTCATTCTCAAAGTGGCATATTTGTGGATAGATACCCCCAATAACTCTCCATATTTGTGGATAGATACCCCCAATAACTCTCTCTGGCGAAGTTGGAAATCAACCCACTAGGAACTCTAAATTGCATTGGATTGTGACCTGTAGCTTTGGAAACAAGAAACATCTCAAAGGTGAATCCAAAAAATCACAGATCAAGACATTCTCAGATGGGGATAAACACCTCATGGTAGCTTCACTCTCAAAGAGGGCTATACTCTACAGTAAAAATTCCAAAATATTCAAAAGGACAACATCTAGATTACCATTTGGAAATCAAAACTCTATCCCAAAATATCCACTTTCCTTTGGCTTCTTCTACCGAACAAGATCCTAAATTGGGACAATTTTCAGTTGGGCTTGTGGCTTCATCGACCCTCGATTTTCCATCTCTACCATCTCCAACTAGAAACCATGGAGCACCTCCTAAACAGCTTCCCACTTAGTGAGGACATCTAGAACCAAGCCTCTTTACCATGAGAAGAACCAAATGAGATAAGAAAAACATCACAAACATAATTAGGGATTGGGGCTCTAGCTCAAGTCTTATCCCAAACGTAACCCTGAAACTCTTTATACATGGCTTCACAGTTTGGAACCATGGAAAGAGAGGAATGTAAGAATCTTTTCAATTCTAACCCTCTCCTCCCCCACCCTCCCTCCTCGAACACAATCCTCTCAGACATCCAAGAAACTCTTCAGCTTCATCTGAGGACCCAAGAATATTTCCCCATTGATACAAGTGATCTCTTTCTCCTTAAATCTTGGGGCTTCTCATTTTCACAATCCACCCCTCCTCAGCAGCCCCCCCTTTTTTTCAAAATCCCTCATTCCCTCTAAGTGGCTTCCCCCCCACCTGGCTTCCACAAATTCAACTTTGATGGAGCTTCAAAAGGAAATCCATCTCGATCTGGCTATGGAGAGGTCATAAGAAATAGCTCGGGCCAAATTCAAAGCATCACTGCAAAAAATCTCGGATACAACACCAACAATTCAGCAAAAATTTGGGGTCTTCTCAAAGGAGTGAAAATGGATTTATATCAAATCCTAACCTATCTAATCATTGAAGGAGACTCCAAAATCATAATTGAATTGGTTACAAAAATCATGAATGGAAGAGATCCAGGAAAAATCACCACTAGCTGGAGCCTCCTTGGCCCTCTTTACATCTTCTAGGCACTTCTCAGACCTGCTCTAACTATTACCCCTTCTCACATTCAGCGAAGTGAAAACAAATTTGTTGACAGACTGACCAATGTAGGAGTTGAGTCAATGCATTAGATCCTTTTCCATACCTCCAAGCAGTCACAAATATTACCCCTCTTGATCCAACGCAAAGAGCTTTCTCAGCTGGACAGCCCTAACCCGGACAAGGTGACATCCTCGATCACTCAATAATTCTTCCAAGTTATAAATGATAAGAATCTTAGGAAAGAGGGTGCCCATCAACGATAGCACAGATGATAAGAAACTAATAGAGGTTTTCATGAATGCATCTTTCAGAAGACTAGCGCATGGTGGGAGTCGTGTTCCAGAGTCGCGAAGTTGCAATGAACGAAGGTGAGGAAATTGGAGGAGAATCAGGACTGTTGGCTCTATAGGCACTCGAGACCGTCAATCTAGGCCCACCGTTCCAATACGAGAATCTTTCGGGACTTCAACTATCGGGAGTCCATAGCACAAAGGAAACTATCCTCCAAAGTCATGAAGTCACGATACATGAAGTCGCAAAAAACATGAGAGAATCTAGGTTATTGACTACACAGGTACTCAAAACCATCGATCTGGGCCCACTGTTCCAAGACAAGAAGATTTTGGGAATTTGACTATCGGGAGTCCAGAGTGCGGAGGAAGCTATCCTCCAAAGTCGCGAAGTCGTGATATGCATCGTCACGAGAAAACAGAGGGAATCTGGACCGTTGGCTCCAGAAGTGCTTGGGACCGTCGATCTAGGGAAACCATTCCAATGCGAGAATATTATGGGACTTCATCTATCGGGAGTCCAAAGAGAAGAGAAATATATCCTCCAACGTCGTGAAGTCATGATACACGAAGTTGCGAAAAAATCAAGAAAATATGGACCATTGACTATATAGGTTCTCAGCATCGTCGATCTGAGCCCGCTATTCCGAGGCGAAAAGATTTCAGGACTTCGACTGTCAGGAGTACAGAGTGCGGAGGAAGCTATCCTCCAAGGATGTAAAGTCGCGAAAAAAGTGAGAGAATCTAGACTGTCAGCTCCACAGGTGCTTGGGACCATCGATCTGGGTCCACTGTTCCGATGTGAAAAGGTTTTGGGGCTTCGACTATCAGGAGTCCAGAGTATGGAGACAACTATCCTCCAAGGTCACGAAATCGCAATGAGCGAAGTCTAATAGGCATTGTAATCTGTGTAAGTTTTTTGTAGGCTGCACACTTTTGCAAGCTTTCAGTTGGTATTAATATAAGGCTCCACCTTTATTTACAAAAAAAAATAAAAAAAATAGTTAATATTTTAATAAATTTTTTATCTAATTGAAATTGTTTAATTTTTAAAATTAATTAAATTAAAAATATTTGGCCAACTCTCATGGTACTTAAGTTGGTTCTCATTCTAACTTTTGAAAAAGAGGTCACACAAATACAAATTTTAGGTGACTCCTTCTTAATTATACATTGGATGAAAGGAGACCTTGCCGTGAGGAATTTTTTATTTCAATCATTATTATACCTACCCGTCCAGGCATGGTATATAGCGATCGCTAGGTCATTGACCAGCTATTAGTTGAGGTTTGACTCAAAAAAAATTGAGCTTTATCAAAAGTATAACATTACAAACTGATTTTATTTATTTATTTTAATTAGTTTAAAGCATTTTTTCTAATGTTTGATTGGTGGTTCAAATGACCTTGTTATTACAGAGCAACCCAAATTTTCCACCTCAACCTTAGTTTAAAGCATAAGTTTTTTCCCCAAATGAGTAATGCTGCAGAGAGCAAGGTGGATTAATTCTAAGTTTCAACTTAGCATTAATTCCAAATATTAAATTTTAATGTTTTTGGATGCATAAATTCCATAACCCTTTTGTAATGTCTAGTGGTGGCTTGAGTGTTATTGGTGTCTCATAGTAACAGTTGTCAACAAATGCTACGTGTTCAGTGTCCCTCAAAAACGTGTTCAATGTCAGGTAACAAAGTTGCGTTCCTTTACTATTAAAATTGTTCTTTAATAGAAACAGGCAATTCGGCTTGTTGTACCACTATTATATGCCCCTGCTACCGCTTGATAGATGAATCACAAGAGAGAAATTTTTCCTACATCCACCAATGATTGAACCAGATACTATTTTTCATGTTATCCTTTGGATACTGGTTCGCCTATTGTACCTTTCTTTATCTTTTGTTTTTTAATTTGAAGTCAATTTTCCATAACTAAAGATGGATTTGTAAAATTTTTACTATGAAAAAGGATTTGTAAAATTGCTAGCTTGTTGAATTTGTTACTATTAAAACCTAGACTAATTTACTCTCCTATCAGGCTCAGGATAGCTAATCAGTAGGCAGTGAGTCATTTTGGAAGACTAGAGCATGTTCCTTTAGACATTGATGGGATAAGGAAATTTGCATACTTTTAAGTGATTGAAATTGTTGATGATAGTTGTCCCTATCCTACGTTGTTAGGAATTGATTAGGATTTCAATAATTTGAATATAGTTGACTTAAAGAAGATAAGAATGACATTTGAGTGTAATGGCCTTAAAGTCATCGGACCTCTGGACCCAGATAAAGGTCACAGATACACAGAACCTATCAGGGAATAAGAACACTCATACTAGCTAGAGAACATTTACACAGTGACAGGAGGACATCATGATTACATTAATCCTACAGTAGAGGGAAATCTCAGTTGGTGAAGTGAAAGTGCATGCTCATCAGATTCAGAAGAGGAAATGGAAAACTGGCAGAATCGAATGTATGAAGTCTCCACATGGCGATGTGCCAAACTGACCAGAGAAGTTCGTTGGATTGGCACAGAAGCAAGTAATCTCCCAACATTTGATGGTTTAAATCATCTAGATATGTTTTTAGCTGAATTTGAGAAAATTGTACCAGTACAATAGAGGATGTTGGCACTATATGAAGCCTTGAAAGCCACACCAGCTATATGGTGGGGAGAACACAAGAAGAACATCACAGAATGGGTACAATGTCGCACATTATTGACAGTGTGATTTTCAGACCAAGTAGAAGGATGTGACGTTTGATACATAGGGTCGATTTTTCCACAGGACCACATGCGAAGTTGTGAGGAAGCCTGGAGCAATGTTCCTAAAGAACAGTGGGTGCATATGTCCATTAACACCTTGGATATTATGCCTATCAACTGGTATCTTCAAGCACAACTGCACCTCATCACTACAGAATGGTATGGAATGACTCTGAAATTTGTAACTACCTTCTTATTTGAAAGTCAACACCCTACAGTATATCAGGATTTACAAATTATAAGACAAAAGGTCTTTGAGGAGGCACCTAACCTCCCTTTTTCCCAAGAAGAAGATGAATGGACTGTGCCCCTTCAACAGTTACAGGGTTGGTACAATATTAATGTTGATGAGATTGATGACCCTAGAGATGTAAACATTGCAGAAAATGAAGGTCACAGAGACATAGAAGGACCAGGGATTGAACTACCTTTTATTGGACAGCCCATTAAAATTAAGAAGCTTAATATTGGAACAACGCAAAAACCTAAATTAGCAAATGTCGGAGACTATTGGGATGATTCTACTATTAGAAATATCACATATCTATTCCATGAATATCAATACTTGTTTCCCACCAAGTTCACAGACACGAAGGGAATTAAAAGGCCCATGGGAGAAATGAAGATCCCTCTAAGACCAGATGCAAGACCCATCAAGAAGAAACCCTATAGACTTAATCCTAAATATAAGTAGAAAGTTAGGATTGAATTGGATAGAATGTTGGAAAAAGGAATCATAGAACCTGTTGAAGAATCTAAATGGATTAGCTCTATGGTGGTCCAAGATAAGAAGTCCAGAGAAATTAGAATTTGTGTAGATCTAAGGATGTTGAATGATGCATGTCTACATGATCCATTCCCTATACCATTTACCGATGAAGTTCTAGATAATGTAGGAGGACAGGAGGTCTACGCATTCACCGATAAATTTTTCAGGTTATCACCAGATAAGGATTTGTTGGCCCTCGACCAATTTTTGTTGAAACGTTGGTCGTGTTTGACCATTTTTGGGACTTCGACAAGCTGGTCAAAGATGGAGTGCCCAGGCGAAGAGAAGATCATGGGATCTCACCCTTTTTGTGGGATTTTTGGGTTTTAGGGTTTATGTAATGGGTATGGGATGTCAACCCATGGGTTTTTCCCATGTTTAGGCCATTTTTTAATGTATAAATAAGTAGCTAGTTGAGTTAATAAGGAGTCAATGGCTTAGTGCTAATATTAGCTATGTGCAAGAAGATGTGTTAAGGCTTGCAGAGCTAAGTGCAAGCGTTTTGTAAGTACTTTGTGCACATATTGTGTAAGGATTTATGATTGATCTAACTCGAGGAAGGAGGATCTGGAGAGGTGTGCACAGATCTCCTATCCTATGAGGAGTCAGCTTTGTGGCTTAGTGCTTGTAAGGAGATTGAAGAGACTAATAAAGAAGATAAGAAGAGTTGGTGGACGTAGCCCCACACTGGGGTGAACCACATATATCATGTGTCAATGTACTTTGTGTTATGATGTTAATGTTGTTTATGTATTTAATTGCTTAGCGTAGTAATATTGGTGTAATAGGTCGATACATTGATTCTTAGTGCTTTATACATGAATGAATGACTAGATCTGCTCTAATGCTATGTGCTGAATGGTTAGAGGTACTTGATCTCGGTTGTTACTTCGTCGATTTGTAATAAGGTTTTAACATGCGATGTGAATAAGGGTTAAATACTAATGAATGTTAATTTCTAAGTGCTTTGTTAAAGTATTGTGATCACATATCTGTGTCCCAGCTAGGTTGTAGACACTTGAGTCCTGCAACCCCCCCTGCCTATACCTCGAGTGAGACTTCATATGCTTCACAGGTGTTGTTGAAAGGGTCGGTAGTTAGGGTGTTTTTGGTGCATTGTTGAAGCATTGAACCCTGGGTCTGCCCCTATGCCAACAAATGGTTCCATTGTCGAGACCTGAAACTGTGATTGTTGGGAAGTGAAGAAAAGAGAAATCTTTGTGCGTAGATTTGTTGTTGTAGTGTGCATTATTCTACTTGACTTAAGAGGCTCTGTGCTAAGAAAAGGAAGCCTGATTTGAAGAAGAGGACCCTAGAAATTGTTTTTGCAGATTGTAGGTCCATCACTGTGATCCTAGTGCTTAGTACAAGAAAGGTTGGGGATCATTTAATATAAAGAGAGGATTGACACTTTGCTATAGTTGCAGAAGACTGAGACATCTTGCTAAGGAGTGCCTTGGTAGAGGTCCTATTTTTCTTTGTTGTAAAGTTGTTGATCATGAGGTATTGGATTTCCCTATAATGATTGCTAAATTTAAGAAGATGAACATGAGGCAAGCAAACCATGAAGAAGGTCAATAAACTAAGGATATGTTAGAGAATTAGACAAAATCAAATACTATGTTATTACAGCTGAAAGAAACATTGAATGATCACAGAGACATCAGTTTACTAGAGATCTTAAAAGAAAATAAATGTATAGAAACAAGAATAGGAGACTTCGACATAGACTGTGTCTTGGATGAGGAAACATTGGTGAACATTATGCCAGAAAGTACTTGGGAAATTTCAGGAAAGCCTGCTCTGATTCCTTCACTAGAAGGGATAGGATTGTTTAAAGGAAAGATGATAACCCTATGTGGAAGACTTACTCATGTACTTATGATTTCTCATGGAGCATCAAATGAAGAAGACTTTGAGGTCATTAAGTTTGTTGAAAAAAATGCTCCTTTTGCACTTTTGTTAGGAAAGACTTGGATTGAGAAACATCATATCTAGAGGAAAGTAGAGGAAGAAGCCACATAACAGAAAAATAAAGAATTAAGGGACTTCTTAGCCGATAAAATAGAGCGAATAGTACAAGAACAAGAGGACAAGTCAAAGCAATTGAGGGCCATAGACTTAGTTGTTGAAGATGAAAGACCACAAGAAAGCTTAAATAACCTATCCATGCAGGAGAGAAGATAACCTACCCCATAACTTGTAAGAGAAGAGATATTCCATGAAAAAATTTGAGAGAACATTAGCAGTGTGAAGTTACTATGCTAAGAGAAGATAAGAATACAAATGGAAAGAGGAATCTAGAAACTCAGATCATGGGGAAGAAGGATAGAAAGCTCAGTAAGAAGAAAGTAAAGATAGAAATACTGTAGGAGGTTCCAGTGAAGACTTTACAGGAAGCAGCTTGCAGAAATTGAACATCGCGAGAATAGCAGAATAGTACAGAATGGAACTTCGCCACGATGAAGCTATATGATGGTTGGAGGCATCCTGACTATTAGAATGACGCTCCGAAATGGTTAGAAACATATTTATTGCGGAAAATATTTCCATGAGACCATTGAGACCGTGCCATAATGAATGGAATCGTATTGATTAAGACATTTTGACCTGTTGGATGAATCTGTTACGTCATTTCCTATTTAATTTGTCGAATGCCTCACCAGGACCACTTTTTGCAATGTGTGATTATCCCAACGAACAAAGAACTGATTGTTATCGCGTTGTGCTTTTGAGACATCACCACCTGTTTGGCTTACCTTAAGCGTATGTTCGCCTGCTCAAGCTACTTGACCCTGAGCACATATGTCAGGCAAATGTAGCTCAGCAGATATTCTAATATACCTTATGGTTGAGAAAGTTATGTTCGAAGGAGTAAATGCCTCATCGACATGAGGATTGCAAACATCCCTCTCTACTGGGCGTCGATCTGGTCCATCCTGAGCTGCAACATAGAAGAGAAGAAAGCACCACAATGACTTGGAAAACATGAAGATGATCCCATTTGTCTTTCCCGACTACATCCCACCTCTGGCTGGTGTTGTTAGTCACGACAACATCCCATGTGACTTTGAGTACATGATCATCACTGCGTACCTCCCAAAGGGAATATGCACAGTTGGACCATAGCTAGGACTTGATCCCTAATCTTAAGATCAATGACTTTAACCTAGGAAACAAAAATAATTATGCGATGCTCACAACGCATCACTACCTGACGAAAACAACTGGGAAGAATCTGAAGATGGTTCCCCATTCATGGATCAATGAAATTGCAAGGTCCACCATCCTCAATGTCACAAATATACCCCACTTCGATAGACATCAGAAGGTTAATGCGTCCGTTAAACTCCTCCTGTCATGCTACCATGGATTATATCTCTAGTTAGACAAGCGTGTGACTATGGATCTGGTGTTGATACACATGATCACTAGATTGAGCGTGTAGGGACTAGACCCTCACCAGTTCTGTCCAGGGAAGGCTGTAAATCGCTCCCTGGCGTAAGGTATAAAGGAAACCTATGGTGATTTGGAGAAGGGGAAGTGAGGCTATAAGGTAGCCTCCATCCAACATGGCGCAATGCACCTAGCTTGTCAATTGATCACTGGAAATGTCATCAAGAAGAACATACCAACACAAGTTACAGGGTTCATCGTTGACCTAGTAGGGAAGTGTGTTGAAGGGATGCAGATGAACTAGGCGAGCTACCTCGTCAACGAGTTGGAGAAGGGTTACCATAAAGCACAGGACCATGGCTATGAATTCCACGTCAGTTGGTTACTCATTCTTATAGCATTTGTCACTTGGGAGATGCTGGAGGGAGAAACATTCCCAGAAGTCAAGCCATCAAAACCGTTGTCTACGAGGTTCTCCACCTTGCAGTATACAAGTGATATGGCAAAGCAGTGGCAGTCGAATGTTGTCTTCCACACCTACTACTTACAACTCACATGGGCCATTGAGTCTTTCCCTCGAATGATTTCGAATACACTCCATAGGTTCAGGCCACTCATGAAGTTTTGTGCAGACCGACACTTCATAAATATCACCACACATGGGGATGAGAAAAAGGAGGAGTTGCAGTCTTACTACAAATTGACTGAGGAAGATATGTAGGAGATAACCAAGGAATGGCCTGCAAAATTCCTTGTACCAGTTGGAGATGCAAAACTCTCTAACCCCAACCTCATTAGAAGTCCAGTGGTCACCAGGACTAAGTGTGATGCACTGAGCAACACTAAGAAAAAGAAAAAGAAGGAAAAAGTTCAGGAGAAGAAAAGTGCATCGGAGGAAACTATGCTTGACTCACCTGGAGGAGGAGGAGGTGACGAAGTAAAACAAGAAGAGGGGGGGGGGAAGAAAAGAAAGAAGAGGGAGAAGTGAAACCACCGAAAGATCCCCTTAAAGAGTTTGATACATAAAATAAACGAAAGGTTTCTCTGAAGAAACCCTCAGTGCGGAAGAAATCACTAGCCAATAAGCCTCAGTCACAGAATGTGCTCACAGTCGATGATATTGACCTCATCATCACAGCTGTAGTATATGCTTCGGAGGATATTTTTCAGTGAAATGAAGAAAAGTAGGAGACAATGTATGACATAATCGAGGAGGAGCTGAAGGGGGTACAACATGCTCTCTATTTGAACCGTGTAGTGTCTACTGCATCATCGTCATCAGAAGGTGCAAAATTAGGGGATGAGCCCACCCAAATGCGAAGGATAGTTGATGCTACAGAAGCTTGCCTTCATCGAGTACAGGAAGAACATGAACAATCCACAGAGGCCTTGAAGCAAGAAAATAAGGAAGACCTATAGCAACTTCGGGTTGTGCAACAAGAGAAAGATGACCTTCGGGCAAAGTTCGAAGAAGACAAGGAGAAAATCCAGAAACAAAAATACCAACTACTAGCAGAGCAGACTGTGGTTAGAGAGGAAGTAACTAGAGAACTTATCTTTATGTTAGGCTTGGTCCAGATAGAAGAAGAGACAAGTGGGAAAGCTCATTGAATCCATTCAACAGCTTCAAGCGAGAGTAGTAGAGTTAGAACTGTAAGCAGTTTCTAGCACTCTGCAAGAAGTAAGAGATTAGAGGGAAGAAACTGCCAGGAGCGTAGTAGAAAGAATCAGGGTGTTAGCCTCAAAATGAAAGAAACTCAGTAACCGAAGCATGCAGACTTATGAGAGCCTTGCAGAAGACCCAGACCTGAGGATATTGGAGGCACAACTCTAGGAGGCGAAGTAGCAGGCATCGATCGTGAAAGAATAACTGAAGCATCTTATGACCATTAAGAATATGAAGAGATCACAGGAGCAACACGTAGTTCAGTAGCAAGTCACTAATATCCAGAGTAGAGTGATGGAGGTGACACAGTGACTCGAGTCGGTGCAGGATGAAGAAGCACCCTCTTTGAAGAAATAAAGGGACATGGATCACAGCTGGAACACGTGGTTGCAACAATGGAACAATGCCTAGAAGGGCCTGTCACCAAGAAATTCATTCAGGAGTTCACTGAGAAGGAGGCTCTGGTGAAGCAACAAGTCGAGGTAGCTTGAGCTAAGCTCAAGGCTTTTGAAGCAGTATTTCCCAGATCAGAGTGACTCGGGACGAGTCATAGGTGAGTGTTGGGGTCCTTTTGGCCCTAGACCAAGTTTTGTGGAAACGTTGGTCGTGTTTGACCATTTTTGGGACTTCGAAAGGATGGTTGAAGACGGAGTGCCCAGGCGAAGCGGATATCATGGGATCTTGTCCTTTTTGTGGCATTTTTGGGTTTTAGGGTTTATGTAATGGGTATGGGATGTCATCCCATGGGTTTTTCCCATGTTTAGGCCCTTTTGTAATGTATAAATAAGTATCTAGGTGAGGTAATAAGGATTCGATGGCTTAGTGCTAATATTATCTATGTCCAAGAAGATGTGTTAAGGCTTGCAGAGCTAAGTGCAAGTGTTTTGTAAGTAATTTGTCGACATACTGTGTAAGGATTTGTTCTTGATCTAACTCGGGGAAGGAGGATCTAGCAAGGTGCACTTATATCTCTTGTTCTATGCGGAGTTGTCTTTGTGGCTTAGTGCTTGTAAGGAGATTGAAGAGACTAATAAAGAAGAGAAGAAGAGTTGGTGGATGTAGCCCCACACTGGGGTGAACCATGTATATCCTGTGTCGATGTGCTTTGTGCTATGATGTTAATATTTTTTATGTATTTAATTTCTTAGTGTAGGAATCTTGGTGTAATAGGTAGATCCATTGATGCTTAGTGATTTATACATGAATGAATCACTCGAATGATTTTTCTTATATGTCTTTAAGAATTACATTCATTGGAAGCACCAACTTCCTTTGTTTTCCAACTGCAACTAGGAGGCTCCAACCCCCTAGTTTCTCAAGCTACAACCTAAGGGAAGCTCCAAATCCCCATTTCTCTAGCTACAACCATAAGGAGGCTACAACCCCTTATGTTCTCCAGATACACTCGGAAGGTGGCTACAGCCACCTGTCCTTACTCCATCCAAATGCCCTTAAATATAAGTAGAATCATGGAATCATTGTCAGACTATCATTGTGAGATATACCGTTGTAAACATGTACCAATCAAACTGTAATCAACCTGTACCATAAACAAGTGCATCAACCATGCACCAAACTGTACCAAAAAACCTATAATTAGCTTGTACCATAAACAAGTGCATCAACCATGCACCAACATGTAACTCAACCTGTACCATCAATGAGTTCATCAAACATGCACTAAATATGTACCAATCATGCATCAAATAAACATAAACTATGACTCATCAATATGTACCAACATCATCAACTATACACCTCATGTATGTGCCAACTCATCAATTACTTGTCTCAACGATGTACCCAACATGTACCTCAACCAAAATCCCTCATCAATTTCATCATCCAAATCTAATTTGTAACTCTATAACATACCTAGTGTATATGATCACATACCTTCAAACCTTCCTTAACTTTAACAACAAGTGACTAGCATTTTCGTCAAACTTTACTTTAGTCTTACATGACTAATTTTGGATTAGTCAAAAACCCTAACTTGCAATAATCATAACTATGTACTTATAATGAATAAAGATCTGAAAATGGTACACAATGTTCTTCAATTTCTTTTATGCAATTCTGCAAAGATTTCACTACTTGGAACCTCTCAGAAAATGAGTTATAGGAAAAATGGCATACCTTGTTGAAGTTTGGCTTATTCTAGAGAGAGAACATGTAGAGCGTGCCCCACATGGAATATTTGTTGTATGGATCTAAAAATGGTACAAAAAATACTAAATATTGTAATCTAACCAATACATTTGATCTTACTGAATTTGGATCTGTTATGAATATGTTAGGACATTTTTACCCGAAACACCTGTTTTAGACTAGTTTCAGGACTAGCCACAAACCCTATTTTCCATGGAGTGTAACTCCAAAAATAAAACGACCCAAACTATGAAATTTTTATCATAGCTACTTGGATATGTTTCCTCAATGGCCTCCCAATTTTGCAGTCGGAATCATTCTAGAAAAAGGGTTATTGCAAAAATGGTGAGACGACCTGTAAATAACATACCTTAGAAATCATCATCAAAAGAATTTATCCTCCCTTGAATTTTGTCCTTCTTTACTTCACCTTCCCTCTTAAATTCATCTTAGATATCCTTTGGTTACCTCAATCACTTGTATATATTCAATATGCTCAAGTGTAATTAAAATGAGAGACCCTTTCCTCTTATTTATACTTTTATGTAGCTTCCTCAAGGGGTTACCTTCTAACCATCTTAAACCATTTTCCTTATCTTAGGGCTAACCCACTTCTAACCACTTGTCCACTTAGTAATTTCTCCATTAACTTTATTCTTCAAATAATTTCTTTTTTATCCACTTTGAATTATAGTACACTCATCACTTCACTTTATTATTTACCATCTAAAATCTCTTAAACCACTTTCATTATTTTAGGGCTAACCCACTTATAACCACTTGCCCACTTAACTTAACCACTTTCCATAATTAGTAAGTTCTCCATTAACTTTATTATTTAAATAATTTATTTTACATTCTCTTTAACTTATAGTGCACTCATCACTTCACTTTATTATTTAAATAATTTCTTCTTTGCAAACACTTTGACTACTTTGACCTTTTGGGCCTTCTAGATGACTCATGAGTGTTGTGAGTGGGAAATCCCTTTATGGACTAGAACTTAGGGTTAGATTATGCATGCAGAAAAGACATAAAGATCTCTACTTTCTACTGTCGTCCTAGACCTAATCCCCATTATTCTTAAGCAAATACATAGTTAAGTGATCATACCTTATTACGAGCGTTTGATGTAGATCCCTCCTCACGCTTGATCATTTTTTGATTGCATCTCTCCTCCCAAGGTTGAACTGCATTCATAGAAAACAAACAAAAAACTCCGCATGCATTTGATATATAGATTAATGGGTTAGATATTTCAATAAACAAGTATACAATAAATCATAAAAACCTCATATGGTGGGACGGGAAAAGTATCTCTTTATTATTAGCTTCAAAAAATCAACTTACAATGATGAAGCCAACCGCTGCTCCACAAACCTAGTCCTGGGCTCCTCTTCTACTATCCTCCAACTTCTTTGCTCTATCTTTCTCTTTGCACAAGGAAGGCTAAAGGGTTGGGACAAAGGGAATATGCAATTGGGTATAGTTTCTTTACTATGATTCTCCTCTTTCAAATGGTACCCCTAACCCTTTCTTTATAGGCTAGAAGAAGCTAGGTATTTGGGTGAACCCTCGGCCATGCATGGCTGGAAGGTTCAGTTAACTCACCCAAAGTTGTGTGTTCCGTCGGCAACTTTCCTTTTTTCATGCTTTTGTAGGTACACGCGGGCTGTTTTGGGTCAGCGAGTGTGTACATGCATGTAGTAATAGAGCAGGGCACGTGGGCCTTTATAAAAAGTGTTTTTAAGAAGAGTTGTTCAACAGTGTTTTGGAAAAGAAGGAATCTGAGATGGCCTAATGCCAGGTAAGCTTGTATGGTGCAAATTAGGGTTATAACAGATGACTCCTAATGTGTGAGGTCAGAAGAGCATCTAATGGCCGAAGTACATTACCAATCTTTACTGATGTGCCAAAGAAGTGAGCCCAGGAACTAGAAATCGGGAGGCATCGTCTGCAAAAATAACAATTGTCTCACCAAGGTGGGCATACCCATGCTCAAGATAGAATAAATGCACGGCTACCAATCAAATACACTGTAGATGCATGTCATATAACTATATAAAGTGTAGCCACGAACAATACACAGTGGAGCTACATCTCGAAATCAAAAATATATACATGTAGAGTATCCATCTTCTTAGAAGTTGATAAGGCTTGATGGCTGGAGATGATGTCTTCAGAGCTCGAGCAACAACTTAAAAATCTTCAAAACTTAGGTATGAGTGTAATATGAGTGTATGAATTTACTACCCAGAAGTATTCGATGGCTCATCAGTCATGGACTAGAGAATCTTGATGATCAGACTGAAGGCTTCATTGATTTTGAACAAAGACTTGATTGGATGTTTAGGATGGCCGGGTATGAGGGCAAGAGACAAACTGTAGAGGGGATGACTCAGGCTTGGTAAAAACTTCCCTTGGACAACAACATGACAAATGATGAGACTCAGGCAACATGGCATTAATCATAAGTTCACGAGGTAGGAGGCAACGCAAACTCTCCATATGTTTGGAAGAATAACCAAATGGAGGAGGAAACAACTCTATGTAGCGAGAAAAACTTCCTAAGGTCGTATTAAATCCCAGATTTTGATGAACAAATGGACAGATGTGCTTTATCCAAGGGCAACTTATTGTGCTACCAATAAAGAAAATACTTTTCCCTTCCTCTTTTTGGGGTATATTTGATTTTTTTGTCTTTTTCAATGATTTTGGAAAAAGAATGAAAGAATGTTACGTTGCAATGGAGGAACGAGTGTTACAAACATACAAGTTCAAAGCGCAAGGACAAGACTGATGTTCAGAATAATGATACTCAGGAAAACTCCTCCGGGCGCTAAGGGTGTTAAGACACAGAGACAAAGTACTACAAGGCTTGCGTATAAGGTATGCTTTAGATGGTTCACTTAGGAGCAACATGGAGCCGGCATTTAGACCAAAGATGCAGGTATGCAAACGCGGTTAACAAAACACACAATGGTAACATCCTTCTATGTAAGTTTAACGAGCCCAGAGAAGGTAAGCTCGGTGGTTTTTCATATTTAGAGAGTCTGAAAAAACGTAAAAGGAGACTCCATTGGGGTACCTTTTTCGAAGGTAGTCTAGTCGGTTCGAAAAATGGGTAAACTAGCACAGACAAGACGTCTATTCAAAACCATTTTAACTAGTGTGATAAAGACAAGATCACTCGGACATTTTTTCATTTTTAAGGAGTTTGAAAAAAGATTAACTATGGACTCCCTCAGGAATGTTCTTCTGGACTAGTTTAACGAGTGTGAGAGAATAAGGTCACTCGACGATCTTTTCAATTTTAGGGAGTCTGAAAAGAGCTTAACTATGGACTCCGTGGGGGTTCCTTTTTCATAAATTTAGTCCCTCGGGCCCAAAAAAGGGTTAAAGTGATACCTAAGAATACTCTTCTAGAGAACTAAAGCTCCATAGAGTATACCTTTGTTCGTACAGTTGACTGTCTGGACTGAAAAAGGGGTAAACTGTCGTCGGACAGACGTGCCTTCAAATTTCAGTTTAACAAGCGTGAAAGACCACAAGATTGCTCAACCATATTTTCATGTTTAAAGGGTCTGAAAAGGGATTAAAAGAAGACCCGTTATATCTTTTGGGAGTCCTGAGGGTGAGGTCAAGAGTGAAAAAGAATCATGCAAATGAGGCTCAAACTCATAATCAGGAAAACAACAAGGACTCCCGAGCCTACAGTGATTAGAGTCAGCATGGACACCATAATCAACCAGGATCTACCTAGGGCATCCAT
>SNQJ01S0018446.1:99375-109621 GCA_010110895.2 Picea sitchensis | reverse complement strand
GGAAGCACCCTCCAGTTATACTTTGCAAAGTGTGGCCCAATGTCTATCCTAGGTATCACAGTATACCCCCGCAGTCACCTGTGTATGTCCCTAAAAAGACAGGCAACTAGGTTGCCAGCGCGTGAACAGTCACCAGGTAGGTATAGTCGAAAGTTGGGTAGACCACAATGAGCAAGGTATCGAGCCCAAAACTTGTGAAAGGTATCGAAAGAAAATGGTCAGGAAGATAATTGAGGACCTCAAAAGGATTTGAGACCCATGAAGCTCCATGGCAAATGCAATCGACGGAATCCCAAAACAAGCCCTCTATATGTGTTCTCCACTACGATTGGTCCATATTTGGAGGGGTTATCTCCGCTACCTTTCCGCATGTGACCTTGTGTTTATCCCCTGTGTTAGAGGGGGGTCCCAAATAACTTTCACAATACTGGAATTTGACACTGCCTAACTCAAAATCCAATGTTTGATTTTAATGGTCTTGAAGAGTTTCCTCTCCAACCCAATTCAAGGCTTTAACCCTAAACTAGTTGGTTGACCCTACAAACACAAAAGGTCTAATGAATTTTAGATTTAGCGTTTAATTTTTATGGCTTATCTTACGTCAAAGGCTATGAAAGTGAAACTAGTGATGTTTGAAAGATGAAAGTAAAATAAACAAAAAGCTTGGAAACATAAACTTTTCTTTAAACCACTTTTCAAACTTAAAAAAAATTCTAAGATCTTTGAACAACAAACTCAAAGCAGGATTTCACTCGACTACGAGCTACTTATGATCTAAGTAAACTATCAAGAACTTATGAAATAAAAGGCTTTTCCCTGGTTACTAATGCAAAACAACACTTTTTAACCAATCAAAGAAAATAAATGTTTTTTTTTTATTTGAATGCTCACAAAGCAAAAAAGGAAAATACCAACAAGTCAAAACCAAGAAAAATTTCTGGCCTAAGCGCAGATCGCAAAGAGTCACGTCAAAAATCACACACAAGTAAATTTTAAAAAATGGACTCTCACACTTGTCTAAAAACCCTATAAAAGAAAATTTTGAGGAAAAACTTCTAAACGAAAAAGGAAGCTATTGCTGTGATCAAACCTAAGTTACTGACTGCTATGACAGAGACCCAAAAACCTGATAGGTATAGCTCTTGTCAAAGGAAAGGATGACTGCCTCACCTTCAACAAAACTTCTCCTTAAGCACACCACTAACAATTCAATAGAGAGCGTGTGCACATGAGCTGTGTAAAGTCAGAGGGCGTGTACACGCATGTTGGACTTATACAGGTCACGTGTATCACTGACTCTGAGACAAAAACAAAAGGCCAAGCAAGCCAGCCTGGGCAGAGATTACTGGTACTGAAAACCAGAATCTCTTGAAGACTCAAACACTTACTTTAACAGAAAAAGAAAACAAATAAAGGAAAACTTCATAGAACAAACCAATCCGAGGTGAAACCTAAGCTATAGACTGCAAGCAACAAAGACTAGAAAGAGTTCTAGAAAACCCCTGAGAAAGACTACTTCTGACAGGGAAGGGGATGACTGCCTCTTTAAAATCAATTTTCTAGAATCTACACGCGACTGTCACTTCCTTAGATAGCATGTACACGTGGGCTGTGAGAATGCAAGGCATGGGTACACGTGTGTAAACCTTATACAGGCCGCGTGTACCTCAGTGGGTCTTGAAAAAATTACAGTCAAGCAAAGAAACAGAGATAACGGGTATGGAAGACCAGAATCTCTGTTAGCTCAGACTTTTGTAGAAACTTTAAAAACAGGAAAATGAAACCAGTTCTTAAAAATACCCAAAAATATCCCCAAGAACCCTAGAGACTTCCCCAGTATGGTCGCCAATTCTATTGTGAGTGGGAAATCCCTCTACGGACTAGCACTTAGGGTTAGATTATGCATGCAAAAAAGACCTAAAGATCTCTACTTTCTACTGTCATCCCAAACCTAATCCCCATTATTCTTAAGCAAATACATAGTTAAGTGAGCATACCTTATTACGGGCATTTGATGTAGATACCTCCTTATGCTTGATCATTTTTTGATTGCATTTCTCCTCCCAAGGCTGACCTACATTCACATAAAACAAACAACAAACTCTGCATGCATTTGATATATAGATTAATGGGTTAGAGATTTCAATAAACAAGTATACAATAAATCATGAAAACCTCATATGGTGGGATGGGAAAAGTATCTCTTTATTATTAACTTCAACAAATCAACTTACAATGATGAAGCTTTCATTTTTTCGTGCTTTTGTAGGTACACGCGAGTTGTTTTGGGTCAGCGAGCATGTACACGCATGTAGTAATAAAGCAGGGTGTGTGGGCCTTTATAAAAAGTGTTTTTAAGAAGAGTTGTTCAATAGTGTTTTGGAAAAGAAGGAATCTGAGATGGCCTAATGCCAGGTAAGCTTGTATGGTGCAAATTAGAGTTATAACAATGAGGGTTCTCCAACTTCACATGGCCATAACTCTCTAACCATGAGGAGTTATATGAAATTCCACATACCACCAGAAATGGCATGACATGTACTATCCATCTAGAATAGTCTTACTTGAAAATATACCAAAAATCATACCATTATACATCAAACAAACTTGGGTCCATTACCCAAACCTTTGTGCTACCGGAATTTGCTACTGGACTTTCTTCAAGGGTTGACATCAATGACAACCAACCCAATTAATAAAAAATCTCCCCTTTGGCATTGATGGAAACACTCTGAGGCAATAATGAAGTCATGTAATACTGAATTCATATCACTCATGCTCCCCATGTGACCATCGCTCCCTATAGAACCATGCCTCTATGCTCTACATCTAATAAATCTATCCCCCTTTGTCATCAATGGAAAAGGTATATTTCCATCTGGGGTTGCTCCCCCTAAATGAACTGTCCTTGGGGATACTTCCCTTGACTAAACTCTTCCTGAAACTGATCTCCCAACCTGAACTATCCTCTTTATGGTGTTTCCTCATGTAAATCTAAGACATATAAGATAAGCATTCAAAACCATTCATTTTGGAATAGAAATTACTACGAATCTCTGGCAAAGATACTCAATGGATTCCCATGGAAGTGGTTTTGTAAAGATGTCTACCACTTGTTCTTTTGTGCCCACATATTCAACTCTGATGTTCTTCTCTTCAACTTGTTCTTGTAGAAAGTGATACTTGATTGGAATGTGCTTCATCCTGGAGTGCATCACTGGTTTCTTTGAGATACAAATGGTACTTGTATTATCAAAATATATTGGAATGGGCTCATCATACTCAACCTGTATATCTGTCAGAGTTTTTTTCATTTATAGAACCTGTGTACAACATGTTGTTGTTGCAATATAATCTACTGAGGTTGCAGATAAGGATATTGATGATTGTTTATTTCTTAGCCATGATACTAAACACTCACCCAAGTAGAATGTTGTTCCACTGGTGCTTCGTCGGTCATCAATGCAACTTGCCCAATCTTCATTTGTGTAGGCAATAAGTGATAGATCTTTTCCTTTTGGATATCATAATCCAAACTCTTATGTTCCCTTGAGATATATGAAAATCCTCTTTACTACCAATACATGTGATTCCTTTGGTGTTGCTTGAAATTGTGCCACCTATCCAACAATCTGCATTACATATGGTCTGGATGTTGTCACATATAGTAAGCTACCAATCATTGACCTGTATTTCCTCTGGTCTGTAGACTTTGAATTATCATATTTTCTCAACTTGCAACTTCTTTGCATATGAGTGGTAATTGGTTTGAAATATTCCATTTTGAACCTCTTTAACATTTCTATGATATACTTAGTTTGATAAACAAAAATTCCTTAGTTTCTTTGACGTATCCGAAGACCCAGAAAGAATGATAGTTCTTTGAGTAATGACATTTCAAATTCATTCTACATATCCTTTGCAAATTTCTGGCTTAACCTGTGATCATTGCTTCCAAAAATAATATCATCAACATAAAATTCACTTAATAAAATACTATCTTGAGTTACCTTGATGTAAAGGTTGTTGTCTGCACTTCCTTTTCTGAACCCTGCCCACTGTAGATATTTATCCAGTCTAGAGTAATATGCTCTAGGAGCCTGTTTTAGACCATACAAGGCCTTATTCAATTTGTACATGTAATTTACGTTCTCTGACAACTAAAATCCTTCTAGTTGTTTGATATAGACTTATTCTTCAAGTTCCCGATTCAAAAAAGTTGATTTTACGTCCATCTGATACACTTTAATATTCTTGGAGAATTCATAAGCTAAAAGCAATCGGATTGCTTCCATTCTGACAACTGGGACAAATGTCTCTTCAAAGTCGATTCCTTCAACTTGTGCATATCCTTTACATACCAATCTAGCTTTGTTCCTTGTAACCTATCCATATTCATTCAATTTATTTCTAAATACCCACTTTGTGCCAATCACATTTTTATTCTTTGGTCTTGGAACCAATTCCCAAGTGTCATTCTTCTCTATTTGATCAAATTATTCATCCATGGCCTTATTCTAGAATTCATCCTTGTTGAATTAGGTTATTGTGCATAAGGTTTGGCGTAGAACAACGAAGCAAGCAACTGTAAAAATATGACAGAAAGGGGGCACCAAAAGAAAACTTGGAGAAGTGCATAACGCTATGGAGAATGACACCATTGGTGAAATGAAGATACCTCTCAGAACTGAGGCAAGACCTATTAGACAACGACTATATAGACTAAACCCTATATATAAGAAAAAAGTCAAAGTCGAAATCGATAGGATATTGGAGGATGGAATCATAGAACCCGTAGAGGAATCTGAATGGGTAAGCCTGATGGTAGTTCAGGAAAATAAACAAGGCAGGATAAGGATATGTGTCGATCTGAGGAATCTAAATGATGCATGCCTACATGACCCATTCCCTACTCCTTTCACAGATGAGGTGTTGGAGAACATAGGAGGACATGAAGCTTATTCATTCACAGACGGATTATGAGGATACCATTAGATCAAGATATCCCTGGAAGACAGATACAAGACCAATTTTTCCACAGAATGGGGATCCTACCAGTACACAGTCATGTCATTTGGACTGAAGAATGCACCAACAATATTTTCTAGAGTAGTCATAGCTGCATTCAAATAATTCATCCACCATTTTCTAGAGGTGTATCTGGATGATTAGACAATCTATAGTTTGTTGAAATACCATGTAGGGGTGTTGAGGTTGATGTTAGAAATATTCAGGCAGTGTCAGATATCGTTAAACATCAAGAAGTGCATCTTCAAAACACCTTTTGGGATACTATTGGGCCATATAGTATGCAAACAAGGCTTGCTAGTAGATCCTACCAAGATTGCAGTAATTGTTAATCTACCACCATCGAAATCAGTCCATCAATTAAGAGAAACATTGGGAGACACAGGATACTACAGGAAATTTATAAAGGGGTATCCATAGATCACTGCGCCAATGGAGAAATTGTTAAGAAAAGATAACAATTTTCAGTGGAATGAGGACTGTTAGAGAGGACTGGACACCCTGAAAGAGAAGATGGTAACCGCACCAATACTAGTATTCCCAGATTGGGAAAATAAATTCCATGTACATGTAGATGCATCATCCATATCACTTGGATATATTCTGTCGCAGCCAGGATCAGGAGAATCAGACCACCCTATAGCATTCGCTAGTAGGCAACTGTCAGAATCGAAGCATAATTACAATACCACATAGAGAGAAGACTTAGCTATGGTCTATTCTCTTCGGAAGTTCAAACACTATTTATTGGGAAAACATTTCAAGAAGTTCATAGACCATTCAACTCTCAAATACCTCGTCAACAAGCCAGTGTTAGGGGGGGAATTTGTCGATGGTTATTGTCGTTCCAAGAATTTGACTTTGAAGTGATATTCAAACCAAGGAAGTTGAATGCAGGACTTGATCACCTATTGAGGATCACTAATGGAGAGGAACCTATGAATATAGAGGATAACTTTCCCGATGGAGAGTTATTTTTAGTCAAAATATCCAATGAATACTTTGCATACATCATCCAATAATTGAGTACAGGGACTGCACCAATTCCACATTGCGTAGAAGAAAAATATGGTAGTCTGGGTTGCAGACTATCAATTGATTGCAGGATGCTTATACAAAATGGGCACAGATAGAATCTTAAGAATATGTGTGCTAGAACATGAAAGACCTAGGATTTTAGAAGAATCCCATGAGGGAATAGCAGGAAGACATTATGCAAGTAAAGCTACCGCATAGAAGGTATTGCACGCAGGACTATGGTGGTCGAATGTTCATAGAGACTCAAAGGAATACTTCCAGAATTGTGATGTATGTCAGTGGGTTGGTAAACCAAATAGAAGGGATGAGAGTAAAAAATGCATTGGTTAGGACCATACGGAGTAAAGAATGTCAAAGATGGGGGAGATGCACAATTGAAGGAATTAGGAGTAACCAAACTTATTGGGATGATCAATGGGAGTTGAGTGAATATGTATAGGGACAGTCGACCTCCTAACACTTTAGAGAAAAAAAACAAAAAAAAAAAAACTAAGTGCAACAATAGAGGGGTTACCGTTTCGAACATCAAAAGATAGCATAAAGGGGGTAGTGCACAGAAAAAAGAATGTGCACACGCACTCAAAAACATTAGCATGATGGAGAAAAGACCAATGGTCACCAAAAGGTAGAAACAATGGAAATGGTGGGTATGGAAAATAGGCGCCAATGGACAATGAATATCAAAATTGAATTAAAAGAACGATTAATGGGGCATCACATTAATTGATCCAATGGGAGATGGCATGGGAATTCAATGGAAAATACGCAGGAAGCACTAGTTCATCCAAAATGCAAATTGGGTAACGTCTTCGAGAAGTTTCACATGATTCCTATATAAAGTAAGCACATGGGGATCAAAAGGGTTATTGTGAAATTGAGAAGAGCACAGAGTGAGAGAGCATACGGAGTGAAGAGAGAGTTTGCAAAAGTTACAGAGGAAAATGAGCTTTACAGAGAACATCCTTACCACCATGGCACCACCCAAGCTAGGAGCATCGAGCCAAGCCTGTAGACAAACTAGAAACAACTTTAGACCACCGTAGCAACCATAGGGAAGCGAACAAGAACCACCTTGGCCTATGGAATTCGTCAGCTTGGATGAAATCCCATCGCCCAATATGGATCTAGGAAGGCCCCTACTAGTGGTGGAGGAAACCCAACAGACAAAAAAAGTGGGCATGGATATCGATATGTCAGAAGTAGGACAGAGCCAACAGACCCAGGATACAGGAAATAMTTCACACTCAGAAAGCCTTGAAGAAGCCCCGAGGGTTAATGGGATCGYCTCGAACCAAATAGAAATGATCGCGCCAGAAAGGTCCCACACAACCACGTCGGAGAAACCACAAGAGGGAATAATAGAAGATGTCATCAACTGGGAAGAGGACTATGCAGAAGAGAGAAAAATGGAGGYTGGAACCTTGAGTCAGCCACCACAACAAAAGGGAAAGAAGTAAGTAGCAATATCACCACCCAAGTAGGCTACCACATCCATAGTCTTACCATGCATTCTGAAAGGGGTGTGTGTCACAGGTAACCTGTTAGGACACGTGAAAAAAATAAGGTACTCGGATCACGATGTAATTGACACAGACAAGTTTCCATAGTTTTCAAAGAAGGTTTACCTGGATACTGTGGGTAAAGGACACTTTGACGAACCAATTAACCAACCAAAACAATGGGCAGTCGGACTGGCAAAAACCGAGATTCTAGGCCTGTTGGAGATTCCACACTTTGGAAGGGGCTGAGATGTAACCAACTACGTCAAGCAGCGTATGGAAGTTACCCACGGAGGATACCTATGGGTGGAAGAGCTTGTCTCGATAGACGTAGAGCTCATTACATACATTACAGGGATGCCACCTTGGGGGGAGAATCTCGCATAGTTCCTAGATGACAAAACAATGTAGAAGGCATTAGCCGAGGAAATGAAGAATATGTATGGTACAGAAAGAGGGTCATGCAGAATCATAATTAAGCGCATCAGAGATGCAACAACAAGGATGGCCACAAAAATCATGGTGTGCAAGTTACTCAAGAAGTGTCACAAGGAGGAAGTCCCTATCAGGGTCATCATAGCTGTAGCACAGTGTGCGGAGGGAACTATACTTAGCTAGGCCATGTACTTGTTAAATCTATTCCTAGAAGACTACAAGGACGTGCATGACTTGGGGACATAATTTCACTATTCTTGGCTACTCGTCCTGATCGTCTTGGTCAGATGGAGGGAGCCTAAGTATACATACTTTTATGAGATATCCAATCATTTCCTCGCAACACGATACCTATCACTAGGGAGAACTTCATACCTTAAGAACAAAAGTGAGAATACAGGCATGTTCGTAGGGTATTACAACGACCTACACGAAAGCATTGCCAACACTTAGCGGATTACACCAGAAGTGGTCACGAAATATCAGAGCATAGCCAACTTTAAAGAAACCAGGCATGCATTATGTATCCAAGAACAAAAGGATCCTGAGAACGAATGTCTACAACTGCAGAACTGCATCAAGGAAGAGGACATATAAATGGTCATCAAGGATTGGCACGATGACTGGAGGGTTCCACACATGATTCAAGATATGCCCCTAGATAAGGAGGTTGATGCAGGGCAATAACAAACACTTGTAGGAGACAAAACGACGCCCAAGAAGCCAAAACCAAGTCAAAACCTGACGCAAAAAAAGAAAGGTGGTGCGTCCAAGAAAGGTACCCAAGCGAGGAAGAAGAACAACTCCCAGACGTCTGAGGAACAGGAAAAAGAGACTAAGACAACATAGGGGACCAAATCAAATGCTACTCAGTAGGTGCAAGGCTACACCAAAAGGCCAATCATACAAATGGGAGGTGCATGCAAGAAAACTAAAACACACAAAACACCACCAAAATATACGATCACGGAGGACGACGCAGACCAGAATATGAATATTGTATTAATATTCATATGCATAACATATCATTATATTTAATGGTATCATAGTGGTAATTGGGAGAGTTTTGCATGGTGTGGCCCATCCTGGGTGGTTGGGGACGTTGCAAATGATGAGTCAATGACCAATGGCTACAAAGGACATATTGCATGGCTAACCCGATGGTCACATGCATATTATCTAGTGGAGGGATCATAGGCACAAGCAAGGTTGTTTGCATTTATTTGAAATAATGGCTCGTGGGGGGTGTTAAACTAGTGAAAATGGATCGGGGGATGTAAATTGGACTTATTGTGATAGGTATTTGTGCTAGATCTACATCCCCAAGGCTTGGTCGAGGGTAGAACTGAAGGTGGGTTATAAATTTATAGTCAAGTGGTGGTGAATTCTCTTTAGATTTGTTGTGACAGAGGTGGGATTAATGTGGGATTTTCTAGTTATTGTCTAAAGTGGTGTAATGAGAACAAGGAAAAATATGCTTTTGACTAGAATATGCAAAAGAAATAAACCTTCAAATTAATATAATAATTAAATTAAATTTTTTTAATAAAAATAAGATTATCATTCATTTATTATATTCAATTTAAATTAAAAAAATTATTATATTAAAAAAATTATTTGAAAATTTTAATTAATTATCTTTATCATCAAATCATTTAAGCTTTCCCAATTTCCTCCTTCTTATCATACCCATCATAATATACCTATCATAATAGTAGATAAAAGACAATTTCATCTATGATTGTGATTTTTAATCAAATTAATTTTGTGGATAATTATGATTTCAAATTGATTTTTATAATAATAAAGTATTTTAATAATAATATTATATTTATCGTGTTGAATATAAATTGTAAGTGATATTAAAGAGATGATTTTCAAAATAATTTAATAATAAATAATATTTATTCTTATTACTCATTCACATATCAAAAATTTTAAAAAACTATTATTATTTTTTTATTAAATATAAAAAATTTAAAAAAACTATTATTAATTTTTTATTAAATATTTTAAAATATTAATAACTTATATTTTACCATGTAAAATTAATATTATAAAATTCATTCAATTACAATAATGTAATTTAATTTTAATTATTAGCCTTATCGTTACTTTTTCATGGTACTAAATATTAAATGTTAAATAGTTATTAAAGATATTTTGGTAATATATTTTTTAAATTCTTATTGTAATCTAATTATTATCTTTATTGTTATTTTTTTTACCTTTTCATGGTACTAAAT
>SNQJ01S0018446.1:72272-90156 GCA_010110895.2 Picea sitchensis | reverse complement strand
AGAGAGCACTTTCAGTGATACACTGATAGTAGAGTGGTGATACTACATGTTCACCAATTAGCAGAAGACATCAGATTCTTCTAGCTAAAATACTTGGTAAAATGATCAAATTGTCAAGCAATCAGGGAATGTTCAAATATTGCAGTTGTTCACTTCCATATCTCAGCTCTCTTCCAGTTCATTTCAAATGAACATGTTCAACATCCAGATTGGCGGTTTTTTAGGCAGTTCTTCTGTTAAGAACCTGAATAGATCTACAAATATAATCACCACAAATACTGAATACACAATAGATCCACAAAGAAAGATAGAAGAAACCACACTTTATTATTAGCAAACCCTTGAGGTGGGGCAACACCATACAATGGATCCTATTATGGAAGGGATCCTCTCCTGTTCACTTGCCTCTTCAAGGGGGCATCCTCCTATTGAGCTACCGCTCCAAATACACTAATTCTCTTCATGTCTCATTACATTGCTTGAACCCCTTTATATAGTGCTACCATCACCTAAGAACATTCTAGAGGAGAAATCTTCTAGAAGTAGAACCTTCTAAGAAGTCCTCTTACATTTATTATATCTAATTACTCATTTATTATATCTAACTACCATAGTGGAGATTATTTAATAATATAGTGGACCTAATCCACCTTACATTGAATGACCTCCACTATTATCACTATGGGCCCTCTGGCCCCCCCGACTACCTCTCTAGCTACCTTACATTCCATCCCCCTTATGAAAGCATTGTCCTCAACGCTTGATGTACAACCATATACCAAGGTCCCATGGATAATTGTGGACCATAATGTTGAAGAAGACTGAAGAAAAAGGGTCCCATGTAGAAAGGAAACCCACCATGCTGAAGTAGTCCAACCACCATTGTAAGCCCGGGTCCCATGTCCAAGTGCTCGTGTGAACTCCCCGTGAAAGATTTTGGAACCCAATAACCAACTCAAAATGATGCTCCAAAGAATGACACCTATCATGTGGATCCAAATAAGAAGATCCATCCACATAGCGGAAAAGGGTCGTAGCAGAATCTGGAAGGAATAATACCACTGTAGAATATGCAGGATGGACACTGGTAATAATCATTGGCTCTCGATTTGTCACATTGATGCTCTCTACAAAAGGTGGATTAGAGTCATCAAATAAAATATGAAAGTGGTTGTTATCCCATAAATGACAACTATCCATATATCAATCATCACAATCAGCCTCAAAATTATACCAAGCATATATTTCTTGATTATATTCATCCCTAATGTCCGCCATAAGAAATATCTGTTGCATGTTATCCAATGAATCTCGAATACTATAGAAACTATCATTGAGACCATTTGCAAGGTTATGCAATCTAGCATCCAATGTGTCATACAATTTGGATTTGAATGCTTCAAGAATTCCCTTCAGGGTTTGAGAGGAAATAGCCATCTAAGCACCCTATGAACTCTTCAGTCCCACATCCGTCGTGAAAAAAAACCCAAAAAATAGAACAATAACTTACTGCAGAAAATCGCAGTGTTTTCTGGAAAAACCCTAAAAAACTATTGAATTTAAAATGCTCATAACTTCACTTCTGGGACTCCGTTTCGGTTGGTTTGTTTTTTGAAATTGGGTGAAATTGTGAGAGGAACTCAGATATGTAATTTTTTTAGGAAAATTTGGCCTCAAGATGCTACAGGAAAAAAAAAAAAAATCACGCCGTCATCCACGAAAAAAACCTTAAAAAATTACAAATTTTAAAACTTCAATATCTTGACTTCCCGGACTCCGTTTCGGACGATTTTTTTCTTTCAACTTGGGTGTTTTTCTGAGAGGAAATCATATCTACAACCTATTTCTGCAATTTTTTCACAGAAATATACCAAAAAAATATGGAATGTTGGGACCCTATTTTTTCTTCTCCGAAAAAAATTCTGCAAAAATAAAAAATATTTTCCCACAATTTCTGCCAAGGAAAGTGCTCTGATACCACTTGTTAAGAACCTAAATAGATATACAAATATAATCACCAAAATATTGAATACACAATAGATCTACAAATCAAAATAGAAGAAACCACACTTTATTATTACCAAACCCTTGAGGTAGGGAAACACCGTACAATGGATCCTATTATGGAAGGGATCCTCTCCTGTTCACTTGTCTCTTCGAGGGGGCATCCTCCTATTGAGCTACCGCTCCAAATACACTAACTCTTTTCATGTCTCATTACATTCCTTGAACCTATTTATATAGTGCTACCATCACCTAAGAACATTCTAGAGAAGGAATCTTCTAGAAGTAGAACCTTCTAAGAAGTCATCTTACATTTATTGTATCTAACTACCATAGTGGACCTTATTTAATAATATAGTGGACCTAGTCCACCTTACATTGAATGACATCCACTATTATCACTATGGGCCATCTGGGCCCCCCGAATACCTCTCTAGATACCTTACATTCCATCCCCCTTATGAAAGCGTTTTCCCCAACGCTTGATGTACAACCATATACCAGGGTCCCATGGATAATTGTGGACCATAATGCTAAAGAAGACTGAAGAACCAAGGTACCATGTAGAAAGGAAAGACACCATGCTGAAATAGTCCAACCACCATTATAAGCCCGGGTCCCATATCCAAGTGCTCATGTGAACTCCCCGTGGAAGATTTTGGAACCCAATAACCAACTCAAAATGATGCTCCAAAGACTGACACCTATCATGTGGATCCAAATAAGAAGATCCATCCACATAGTGTGGATCCAAATAAGAAGATCCATCCACATAGTGGGAAGGGTCATAGTTGAATCTGGAAGGAATAATATTATTTTAGAATATGCAGGATGGACACTGTAATAATCATTGGCTCTCGATTTGTCACATTGATGCTCTGGCAGGTTTAGAGTCACTGGAATAAAGGAAAGTATTGTCATCCAATAAATAACAACTATCCATATAACTAACCATCACAATCGCCTCAAAATCATACCAAGCATATATTTTTTTGATTATATTCATCCCCGATGTCCGCCATATAAGAACTATCTGCAACATGTTATCCAATGAATGTCGAATACTACTAAACTATCATTGAGGCCATTTGCAAGGTCAAGCAATCTAGCATCCAATGTGTCATACAACTTGGATTTGAATGCTCAAGAATTCCCTTGAGGGTTTAAGAGGAAATATCCACATGAGAACCCTATTAACTCTTTGATCCCACATCCATCATGAAAAACCTAAAAATAAACAATAATTACCTAGAAAATCAAGGCTGCTTTCCTCGAGAAACCCCGGTAAAAAAACTCATGAATTTTGGGGAAATGCTCATAATCACTTCCACTCGTTTAATCGGATTTTTTTTTTAAATTGGGTGAAATTGTAGGAGGAACTCAGATCTATAATTTTTGGAAAATTCGGCCTCTAAAGGCTATAGAAATTAAAAAAAAAAAAAAAAAAAAAAAAAAAAAAAAACCCCTAAAAATTGCAGATTTTAAAACTCTAACATTCACTCCTGACTGCTTCTTCGATGATTTTTTTAACTCTGTGTTTCTAAGAGGAACTCCTGTGATATATAACCTGTTTCTATAAAGTTTGCACAGAAATATACCAAAATGTTTTGGAATTTCGCGACCCTCTTTTTCCTTCTCAAAAAAAATCCGCAAAAAATTGGGGTAAATATTTTCCCACAATTTCTCGCTACAGAAAGTGCTTTGATACCACTTGTTAAGAACCCTAATAGATCTACAACATAATCACTACAAATACTGAATACAAAATATGATCCACAAAGCAAGATAGAAGAAACCACACTTTATTATTACAAAACCCTTGAGGTAGGGAAAACACCGGGCATGTTTTGGATCATATTATGAAGGGATCCTCTCATGTTCACTTGCTCTTCTCGAGGGCATCCTCCTATTGAGCTACCCAAATACACTAATTCTCTTCTGTCTCATTACATTGTTTGAATCTCTTTATATAGTGCTACTATCACCGAAGAACATTCTAGAGGAGGGGGAATCTTCTAGAAGTAAAACCTTCTAAAAAGTCCTCTTTACATTTATTATATCTAATTACCCATTTATTATATCTAACTACCATAGTGGGCCTTATTTAATAATATAGTGGACCTAGTCCACCTTACATTGAATGGCCTCCACTATTATCACTATGGGCCCTCTGCCCACCCCCCACTACCTCTCTAGCTACCTTACATCTTTATTGAGGCTCAGCACTGGAGTTTCAGTATGAAGACTTGGAATTGACACCAGTTTATGCTTTATTGTTGGTATTATTGATCGGACTTGTGATTGAGTGGGGGATTGTTAGCCTATGGCTTATCTTTACCAATCACTAAGTCTAAATTGTCACCTATATTTGTATTATTCATTTAAGATATTAGTAATATATCCTCAAGTGATGACTAATGAGTTAGTTAAGATTGCCTAGCCTAGTCATCATGCATGATTTTAGGATCTAGAGAAAAACTCTCTATGAGATGGCATCACCCATTGTACTATAAATATGTAACATTGGAGTGAATAATATAGTGTTGGCTAGTGAGCCTTTTCTGCCATGTTGTTGTTCTTGTTTATGATTTATCAATTGTTGTTCTCGTTTATGATTTATCAAATTTCCCAAGAGATCAAACCATTCAATCCTGCATGCATAGGCCGAGGAAAGGGGTGAAAGACCGTTGAGGCTATGGCCAAACTGCACCAAGGAGGTTGGCGAGGAGGGTGATGAACTGTGGGAGGGTGTAGGTAGAGGACGAAGGGCCAAGAACAGTCGATTTGGTTGCCAAGTCAAGCCTCGTTTGGATTTCCCTCTCTCTCTTGACATGACTGGGGCATGGTGAGGGAAAGCAAGGATAGGAAGAAAGTTAAGGAAGCCAAGGAGCAGCACGGGAGAGCGTAGACTGCTGGAGGACTCGGTCGAAAGTGAATGAAGCTGGGAAGATGCATGGTGAGGTTTAAGGTGCAAATAGCGCTCGTTGAAGAGGACACACAGGAGCAGAGTAAAGTCTGAGCCATTGAATTGATCCATCGAGGGGATAGGAGTCCAAAGCCAGGCACACTAGGAGTAATGGCACTCTGGTTACAATGGTGTTGTGTTAAATGCATGGCGTGGGAGGGAGGCGAGGGCACACGTCTGTCACGTAGCTGGTGTCATGTTGGTTGTCGCTCATCCTTTCCATTTGACACCTGAACAACACTATCACCCCATCTGGGGACATTCAAAAACACTATTAAACTATATATATAACTTCATTAGATTTATGCATTCACAAATATTATTTAAGCAAAATAAAATTGTGATTTGGGATTTGAGCATTAAAAAATATTTTTTAAGAAAATTAAAATTGTGATTTTACTAACAATTACATTACAAATTACATAAAAACAATTACATTACAAATTACATAGAAATTAAAATAAACATATTTTTAGAAAAAAAAATATCTATAACCACTAAATTATGTATTTTTTATTTTATTTTATTTTTAAATTGAGGGTGCGTCGCTTCCAAAATGATCCTTTACATTTATTTCGAAGAATTTGTTGGCGACTCACTACGGAATTGTGTAAGGTGAATAGTGAGTCACGAGATTGAGTTACTACGAAACTGTAAGGCGAATCAGATTGATTTTTCACAAAAGATAGAAAATGTCAAGGCAGGAGGCTAGCTAGTCATCCATGAATTACTTCCACCGCCTGCAACGCCGGTCATTAACGGGGAAACTGCCAAATAGTTTCTGGGATTATCATTTACAAGCCTTCTCTGTAGATGAAATACTGACAGACTTGGTCATAGCAGATGACATAATATATTTTGTTTTCTCTGCGAGGTTTCGTCATAACTATCTCTATGGCAATGATAGAATATGTCTGTAACATCATCAACGGAGAATGCAACTAATTGATATATCTCTTGACTCCCCTGCAATAATACAAACAAATCTTGAAGCAATGGTTGGGCCTTACTATCTAGACAAATTGGATTGCTTCTTGTGCTACACCACAAACGGAAGGCTTCAAGTTTGTAATATGTGAGGTGATATTTTGATCACATTTGAAGACCATCAGATGTGTACGGTCCTCCTTATTGAAGCTAAGTTTTACAAGGGGAATTACATTACAAGCAGGCAAGATATTGTCATTTATGTTTGCGTTTCTGAAGAGTCTGGGCATTTTCACAACTAATGAAAATGAAATTTGTTGTGTGTGGTCCAAGAAATTCCACTATGAAAACAATACCTTGGAGGAAGTGTCTTCATATAAGTATCTTGGAATTGATACTCATGAGATGCTCGATTAGAACTATAGCATTAAGAAAAAGATAAATGGAGGGTGGAAAGCTTATTATGGGATTGAAAATAATTGTAAATTAGCGAACCTTTGGTTGTGGGATAAAAAAAAGATCATCTTTGAGACTCTTGTCACTCATGTTATCTTGTATGGATGTGAAGTTTGGGGATGCAGTGTCTCTAGATAATCCTAGAGAAATTCAGATATTATGAGGTGGTTAACCCTAATCTTGAAGATCAAAGGTATCTCTTTATAAAGGATAAAATAAAATTAAGATATTATGTGATTCATATTTTAAGAGAAGAATGGAATGAATACAGATCTATATTACTAACACAGAGATACAGTAAAACTTGTCTTCTATTCAATATAGAAACATGTTGAAACTGTAAAATGCAGACTAAAACAAGCTTGCCAGAATAGTGGCGGCCTATCTTTGATAAGAGATGTGATAGTTGAAGATGAGTATAATGAGGCTCCAAAGGCTTTTTTACATCAAACATGAATATGAAAACCCTAGACAGCTAAAAACCTAACCCTAGGAGATGAAGCGCCAAAATTCATGTGGGCCTTGTTGGGATAAGTTATTACATCAACTTCTTGAGGTCGTAACTTTTGCATATGATCTTTGTTTTAGGTGCATGATAGCCCATTAGAAATGTCTATTTGAGGAATATACATTATGCTATCACACTCTAACTCTGTCTATGATATGATTGTGGTGGGCCCAAAAAATGTTGTTTAGGGCCTCAAAATAGCCCGGGAAGTTTAGGACTCGAAAAGCTAGAAAAAAAAACTACCAAGATGAAAATTGAAGCTGCCAAGATGACATATGTATGTGATCCAGTTGGAATAGGTGGGTGACCAACGATATCCACCTAGATCAATCCTCACCCCTTAGGAAGTATTGGTCTCCATTGCGTTGAGTTGCCCCATCATATGAGGAAATTTATAATGGATTTGGCCCCAAGTGAGCCACTTTCCTTGGTGCAGGAGCTGCCAAAAAAAGCTTGGAAATGGCCTTTGTTGTGATTCTCTTCTTGCAGGCGGACATAATCACCATTTTAGAAAAACAATCAACCACCACAAAAACACAAATACCTTTGATATTCAAGGTTAGATTTAACTAGATCTCATAATGATCAAAGTGGATATCGGTGGCTACTCACCTATTCCAACTGGCTCACATACAGACGTCATCTTAGCAGTTTCAGTTTTCATCTTAGCGGGTTATTTTTTCTATCTTTTCAGGTCTTAAACTTTTGGGGTTGTTTTGAGACCCTAAAGATCGGTTTTTGGGCCTGCCACAGTCACATTTTAAATAGTGCTAGTGTGATGGCATAATGTGTATTTCTCAGATAGACCTTTCCAATGGGCTATTGTGTGCCTAAAACGAAGATCATATGCAAAAGTTAGGACCATGGGAAGTTGATGTACCAACTTACCACAATGGTGCACACATGACTTTTGGCGCTTCATCTCCTATGGTTATATTTTTTGATTTCTAGTGTTTTAGCATTCATGTTTGATGTAAAAATTCCTTTGGAGCCTCATTGTACTCATCTTCTTGTGAATGAGCGTAATCGTCACATATCTTCTTAGAGATAAGCTGCCACCATTCTAACAATCTTGTTTTAGTCTGCATTTTACATTTTCAACCCTCAAATAGACCTTTCCAATGAGCTATCGTGTGCCTAAAACAGATATCGTATGCAAAATTTATGACCTCGGGAAGTTGATGTACCAACTTACCCCAATGGGGCCCACATGACTTTTGGCACTTTATCTCCTAGGGTTAGGTTTTTAGTTGTCTATGGTTTTGGCATTCATTTTTTATGTAAAAAGGCCTTTGGAGCCTCATTGTATTCATGTTCTTGCAAATGAGCGCAACCGTCACATCTCTTCTCAGAGATAAGTTGTTACCATTCTAGCAAGATTGTTTCAGTCTGCATTTTACAGTTTCAATGTATTTATTTATTGAATAGAAGCAAATTTTTATTGTATCTATGATATTCTTCATTGTATCTATGTGTTAATAATATAATTTTTATTCGTTTTGTTCTCCTCATAAAATCTAGATTAGTAAAAACTGTTGTTTAGGGCCTCAAAATGGCCCTAGAAGTTTAGGACCCGAAATGCTAGAGAAAAAAAATTGATGAGATGAAAACTGAAACTGCCAAGATGACATTTGTATGTGAGTCATTTGGAATAGATGGGTGGCCACCGATATCCACCTGGATCATTATAATACCCGGTTAACCCTGATCTTGAAGATCAAAGGTATTTGTTTTGACTAGTCTTAAAAAGAGAATCAATATTGCTAAAATTAGAACTAATTCTCATGAGCTACATAGTGAGATTGGGTGTTGGGAAATCCCCAAATCACCATGGCATGAAATAATATGTCACCTTTGTGACACTAAGAAGGTTGAATATAAAGATCACTTTCTCTTAGAGTGCCCTAGGTATTCCCAAATTAAATCTCAATTTCAAAATATCTATCATAATATTGACCTTCTTAGATCTTGGAACTCTTCTCCTAATGCTTTTTAAGAATTCAAATAACATTATAAAGACAGGGTGGCAAGTGCAGAAGGGGTCATTTTAGACCCGAGGGGGAATCTAATAGTTAAGTATACATGGAATCTGGTTCAAGCTACCAGTAATCAAGTAGAGGATTAAGCTCTCCTAAAGGGAGTGCAATTAGCGAAGGGGGTCCAATTGCAACACCTAATCATAGTTGGAGACTCAAAAACTATAATTCGGTATATGATTAAAGGGGTCACTCCTAATGCCCACTGCAATCACATTATAAAAAAAATATAGAACTAGTTGGCATTCCTCGTGTCTCCATTCGACATGTTAAAAGACAGAATAATCATTAGGTTGATGCTCAAGCTAACTTAGTAGTAAATCTAGCAAAATGGACTATATCCATCAATGGGATCTTGTCTCAACCTCTAATACCATAGTTCATGCACATCATAATCAAAGAAATGCATTTCTCACGGGTGTCTTTTAGTCATGACTCCCTTGATGTCACAACAAAGCGAGCGTCCCTTGTCATATGCAATAAAATTTATGTCATTTATCTATATAATACCCATGTCTGTCCTTTGCATGTGTAAGGTGGGAGTTACAGGACATCGTATGAAGGAAGGAAATAATGGTGCAATGGATTCAGTGTTAGATGCATAGTTTATACATTCTCCACATCTGTGAGTAATCATGGCAAAGAGTTGGGGATATGGTTCATGTGCGGGCACAGTCATGTTGTTTTGGGAGGACACGATTTCATATATTCGATATAAGGATATGGTGGTGTAGGTATACCTTGACATAGTTTTGGAAATAAGTTATCTTATGTGTGTTAGATGGCCCTCATGGCTCAGGGTCAGCTCAAATCCTCTCTTTTCTAAAGTATTATGGGGTGAAGTATCAAAATCGTCACAATGGTGGAGGTTCCATTCTCTTTCATCCCTCGGGCTGTCGTAGCATGGTTAGGGGAAGGTGGATTCTCCATTTCATTTCTAGCTTGTAGTTGAGGTAAGTATCAATCATGATTCTGAAGAGTTTTCATTTATCTTGTAATTGGGTTAGGCTTTCATCTCATATTGAAGGTATGGGACGAGCAACCCCTATCAAGCAATCCCTTCCTCTTTCAAAAGTCAATTGGGCATTCTAGTATCATCACTTCATTGGTGCAACAAAGAAGATGGTCAATTAAGTGTGGACTGAATCATTGTGTAGCAGAAGACACTACAGTTATCATGCATCATCGTTGGACTCGAGGTTAGGATCAACAAACCTCAATATGAGCTATGGATTAGGAAGTGCGAAGAAATTAGTTAGATTATTGTGCATTGTCGACTCAAGTCTCCCAGATTCTATATATTCTCATCCGGCATTGTGATGTTATGCATCAGCCGAATGATGAATTGGACACCACTAGAGACCGAGTGGAACAGTTGCAGACTCAGAGGGAGTTGTATCCCCCAGAACTTATGGAATCTCAATCTAGTAGTGGCTCCTCCCCAGTATAAAAACAATTATAATTCAACTTGAACTAGCCAGTGCAGGAGGAAAAATTGGAAGAATAAGAGCCCATACAATCACATCAACCGGGTACTTATTGTATTAAAGGAGTATATGTATTATAGGCATTGTTTATCGTAGGTATACTCAAAAATTTTGGAATGTAAATAAATATAGTAAAGGTCCGATAGATATAGGGGAAGATGGACAAGTAGCAAGAATGTTATGGATTATGGCTCTACAACCAAATTTTGTTTCTCTTTTTGTACTCTCTTGCGTGCTTCGGCCACCCATTTTTGCTTAACATAATATCTCTCAGTTTGTGTCAAAAAAAACATTATAAAGAAATCTAAGTAATATCTTACCTTTTGTGTATATATTTAGTTAATATATTATATTCTTATTATTATTAGTTACAAGTATTATATATTTTTTGAAATAAAAATATAATTATATAAACATTGTTAAAACAACAATATATTTATCATTTTTAATTATAAATACATATCAATACTTTCTATGTAATAAACTAAACACATGCAATATGTAAAAAATATTAATTAATTAGCAAGAAAATAAAAATATCATATTAATTATTTTTCCAATAATATTAAAAGAATAATTAAATTAAAATTGATTATGAGAGACGGACAAGTAGAGGTCCAATAGATATAGGGACAGATGGACAAGTAGCAAGAATGTTATGGATTTTGCAGCCAAATTTTGTTGCTCTCTTTGTATTCTCTTGAGTGCTTTGACCACCCATTTTTGCTTAATATAATATTTCTCACTTTGTATAAAAAAAATCATTATAAAAAAATTTAAGTAATATCTTATCTTTATTAAAATCTGATAGATTAATTTTGATCTCATCATCCTCATCATAAAAATAATTTTATTTTCTTTAATATATATAAATATATAATATTTTTATTTTTATTTGTATATATATTTAGTTAATATATTATATTACTATTATTATTGATTATATTATATATAATTTTAAATAAAAATATAACTATATAAACATTGTTAAAAGAACAATATATTTATCATTTTTAATTATAAATACATATTACTACTCTCTATGTAATAAACTAAACACATGTAATATGCAAAAATTATTAATTAATTAAAAAAATAAAAATATTATATTAATTATTTTTCCAATAATATTAAAAAAATAATTAAATTAAAATGGATATCACAATTCTTAAAATTATTGATATAAATTATTTTATTTCCATCATCAAAAATTCAAAAATATTGAAATAAGTAATTACAAATACATTGGTGTGCTTGGCCATTGCGCATGGTATGAAGAAGAAACGGACTCTAATACCTTCTCACGTCTCCATTGTCCTTACCACTCCAAGCTGACTTGCTTGAGCATTTTCTCTATAGCTATGACTTCAAACTAGCTAGGATTATCTTTTATGCCTCATCTTTCACCTAGGATATTTTCTTCACGAGTGCATCAAACTAAAGATGTGGTAAGTCCTTTTATTCTACTCAAAATCTCCATTGGTTTAACTAAATTTTATTTTATTTTTAAAATAATAATAATCTTTTAATTAATATTTTAATAAAAAATTTATTTAATTGAAATTGTTTAATTTTTAAAATTAATTAAATTAATAATTTTTTATTTTTAAAATTAATTAAATTAATAAAATATTTGGCCAACTCTTATGATACTTAAGTTTTAAGTTTTCATAGCATTTAAGTTGGTTTTCATTCTAACTTTTGAAAAAAAAATCACATAAATACAAATTTTAGGTGACTCCTTAATTAAGTTGGTTCTCATTCTAACTTTTTGAAAAAAAATTCACACAAATACAAATTTTAGGTGACTCCTTTTTAATTAAGTTGGTTCTCATTCTAACTTTTGAAAAAAAAGTCACACAAATACAAATTTTAGGTAACTCCTCCTTAATTATACAATGGATGAAAGGAGACCTTACCCTCCGGATTTTTTTATTTCAATCATTATTATAAGTGCAGTAAGGCATTGTATCTAGTGATGACTAGGTCGTTGATCAGCTATTAGTTGAGGTTTGACTCAAAAAAATTTGAACTTTATCAAAAGTATAACATTACAAATTAATTTTATTTATTTATTTTAATTAGTTTAAAGCATTTTTTCTGATATTTGATTGGTGGTTTAAATGATCCTGTTATTGCATAGCGACTCACATTTTCTACGAAAATCTTAATTTAAAGCATAAGTTTTTCCTAAAGTCCATAACCTTTTTGCAATGTCTAATAATGACTTGAGCGATGTTGGTGTCTGATAGTAACAGTTTCCACTGCTGCTACGTGTTGTGTCCCTCAAAAACGTGTTCAATGTCAGCTAACAAAGTTGTTAGCCTTTACTATTAAAATTGTTTTTTAAAAATTGTTCTTTAACAGAAAGGCAATTCGGCTTGTTGTACCACTACCAGAGGAGAGAAATTTTGCCTGCATCCACCCACGATTGAACCAGATACTGTTTTGCATGTTATCCTTTGGATACTGGTTAGCCAATTGTACCTTTCTTTATCTTTTAATTTGAAGTCAATTTTCCATAACTAAAGATGGATTTGTAAAATTGTTACTATGAAAAAGGAATTGTAAAATTGATAGCTTGTTGAATTTGTTGTTGGCAGCAGGGAAGAATTTGTTGTTGTTGGCAGCAGAAGAATTTGTTGTTGATGGAAACCGAGTACACCGCAAAGTCCTCACTCCGCTCAGTACACTCACTGGATTACAACAGTGCTATCTCACCATCAACAACATACCAAGATGATGTTAACCTTACATCTTAACTGTTTCAGTTATTATCCTAAGTTTTAGATATATTACAAATTATTAAGTGCAGTGGTTGCTTTGAGTTTCATATATTGGTGCTTATAGTGACTTATAGGCAGATCTGGATATTGTCACTTTGTTGGTTGTTATGTATCTTGGGGTGACATGAATCCAAGGGTGAAACTGTTAGAAATTTTCTGTATTAGAAATATCCAAACAAATATATCAAACAGCGAAGCCTACATTACAAACTGGGACAGAAATTTCGGAAAAATTTTAACAAGGGATATTACAAAGTGTCAATCATTGAGGATTGTAACTCCTCTTTTCTTGGCTTACTCTGGTATGCAAATTGGCCTATGGATATATACTCTAGTATGTAAATTGGCTATAAAAAGGGCTCTTGGGCATAAGAGAAGGGGTGTTGATGAAGTGTGCTATTGCAGGTAGTCTGGAAGAGAATATTTGGAATACGAGCAGCATCCATACTGGCTTGGATTTTTGGTCTGAGTTGGCAATGGGCATCCATACCTTCTCAAGAAAGTTTCATACTTAATGTTGTGCATTCAGGTGTTGTTACTCACAGCGACTGTTAATTTTTCTTCTGCTGTTTGTGCTGTCAAATCTATTGCTGGAATTTCTGTTGTTACTGTTGAATACGCTATTGCTATTGTTAGTGTTGAATCTGTTGTTGCTGGTTTTTAAGATTATTACCGTTGTTTTTTGTTCTAACAGCTATCAGTTTTCAGATAAACCAAAAAAAGGATTCCAAGTTTTGGCTCGCAACATCCACACTGCTATGTTTGCAGGTGATATTTGTTTACACTTCAAAGAATCAGAGTTTCAATTTGACCTATTTGTGAAGACATACTTGGAATCCTAATGATAGAAGTCCGTCAAAAAGTCTTGCCAACAAATAACTTGAATAAATATTGACTTCAGTTGAATCGATGTGTCCACTACGTGTCATTATCATTATGACCTTCACCGATATTTTCATCTCACAAAGCATATTCAGAAAGAAGGGCATGTTTTATAGCCAATTGTTATAATTAGTCTATATTAGTTTATAATATAATATTATATGTCTTGTATATAACACCAGCTATGCCTGTGTATTGTTCAGTGAACAAGATAAGATCAAGATCAACACACTCAATGACCATAATCAAATTCAGCAGAAAATTTTAAGTGCCTTATATATTCCACTTTTGGTTAGTTTTTTCAAAGATGGCAATAAACTCCTGCTTGGAACTTCTTCCAGATCAACAGAATAAAAGCAATACAAGATTGGCCAAATGGGAATCCAGAAGAAAAATTATTTAATATAAATTATCATCAGTATATAGAAATGTGGTTTAATATTTGTCTCTGGACAAAGCAAGATTATAGCAATGAATTTGTTATTGATTTGACATTAATTTTATTGACTAAGCAGTTTGACTATAAATTTAAACAATTTTCCAAAATACAACATTATTATATTAATTTTTTTAATTTTTTTAAATTAAACCATTTTTTAAAATTATGATCGGTGGAAAAATTAAATCCCTTATTACACATAATTTTGTTGGTTGTTGAAACATTTAATTAGGTTTTTAAGAACTTAACCCTATCAAAAGATTAAAGATTTCGTAAGAATTAGATATCTTAGCTTTAAGCCTGGATATATACACTTGTCTATGAATTAGATATCCTGGCAGAGGAAATGGCGGAGCATAGCATGTAGATAATAAAAGTCTCTTACAAAGCTTGACGGATCTTGACGTTTCTCTTCTCCATCAACTATATGCCACATCACTACAATGTAATTTCTGTCAGTGTTATACAAGCGGTTAAGATAATTTTGCACGTGGTTGCAATTTATTATGGGCAGTGCTATGCAAGTGGTTTGGATGCCATGACGTGGATAATAATTAAGGTAAATCTAGAGCAAGGAATAGTGGAACAAAATCCACCAGAGCGGAATGTCATATCAATATTATGTATACCTTCGTAGATTTTACCAGTCAAATCGTTGGGCGGAGGGGTCCCTTGTCCCACAAACAAGGAGGTCCCTTGTTGTGTGTTGGCTTGGCCATGACCTTAAAAATAGATTATTATTATTATTATTATTATTATTATTATAATACATTGCATCTCTAACTGCTAATAGTTTGAGAGGGTGCACAAAACAATAATTGTGAGTTCGGGTTGAGTTTTTAGTAGTTCAAGGATGAGATTCGTTTATTTTGGTGATTATATCTATCATGTTTTTTAAATTAGGAATTTTTAACAATTTTATTTTATTGTATGTTATTATTATTATTTATTTTTAATAAAATTTTAGCTTTTTCAAAGGTTTTACATAGTAAATTGATTTTTTTATATATATTTTTATTATTTAAAATCATTTTTTCATATTCAATTGGTTATTGAAACTAATCTCTTATTGCTAGGGAAAATATTTGAATTGTTTTAAAGGTTTCACATTATTAAAAATGTAGTGGATGGAGATTATTAAAATTATTATTCCAAGACTATAGCAATGAGTTTGCTATTGATTTGACATTAATTCTATTGATTAAGTAATTTGACTATAAATTTAAACAAATTTCCAAAGTATAACATTGTTATATTGAATTTTTTAATTTTTTTTAAATTAAACCATTTTTTAAAATTATGATTGGTGAAGAACTTGAACCCTTTATTGCAAAGGTGTCCGCAAGAATTTAATTCGGTCTTTAAAATTATTGGCATTGGGTCCTGGGATGCACTAGATGCACTTTAGAACCTCGGGTACTCTGCGCATGTATTCCCATAGACTTTGCCGACCATTTTACCACGCTAGTTGTTACGTGGCCAAACAACCAAGGTGTACATCCATGTTTTCCCATACGGGCACCTTGGGTTGTGCGAGACTCTATTCGTGGCCACTAGCTGGTTAGTTGGCATTGAAATAACTCTAGTGTTTTCATATAGAGCATGTCACTATCACCGACACTGCCACACATTCTGTTACACTTTGCATCTTCTGCTATATCCAATAGACTACCTGACAGGGACTACGCTGCCATGCAGCGCTTGTTTTATTAGCTATTATTTTATTATATCTGCATAGCACCACGTATAAGCTGCCATGCAACCTTGTTTATGGATGTGGATAATCTACAATCTCATTTCTCTCACATTTCATTTGCACTTGAAGCTAACAAGTAATCCAAGGAAGAATTTAAGGTGCTGAGTGATGAATAGTTTGATTGTAAATGATTTAAAGACTTATACCTTCTTTGTATCTTTATATAGAACATAAGAAGTATATTTTTAGATTTTTCTTTAAGGGGGCATGGTTGTCCACATAATTGCTCATAAGCAAGAGGAGAGATATTAGCTCAACATACTTGTTAACATAAGATATTTTTTAAAGAAAGTTGTATGGTCACTCTACATAAGACCTTTAAAAAGCATTTGAAATATATGTAAGTATCTACTTTTATAATTTTGTTAATGTAATAAAAAATATTTGACTTTTATTTCATAGAAAAAAAATTAACAAAATTGTTAGTTATCTTTGTAGATAACAATTTGTAATTTATATTTAAAATTTTGAAAAATATTTTAATATTAATATAAAATATAAAATAAATTATATGTTTTTAAATATATATTTTAATTATGTAATAAAAAAATTATCAAAATGAAACATGAAAATGATAAAGTTTATTAAATTATATATATATGATGATGATGATGATTAACGTCCACTAAGACTTAATTGGTCTATCGGACCTTAAGACAGTAAATAATTACTTGTGATTCTTTAGAATTTTGTTTTTGTGCTAGAAAAGTATTAAGAGAAGCTTTCCAAGATCATCATACTTGTGTTGAGTTAAGAGGTTAGGGAGGTTGGTAGTGTGATCAATATTTTGAAAATGAGATCTAATATGGGTATAGGATGGACAATCTAAGAGAAACTGCTTTTCATCTTCAACCTTCTTAGTGTCACAAAGGTGACACACTCTTTCAACCATGGTATTTTAGGAATTGACCAACGCCCAGTTTCAATATGCAGCTCGTGAGAAATTGTTATTATCTTAGCAATGCTTATTTTTTTCTTTACACTTGGAAAAACAGATAGATAATTTTGATCTTCTAGATTAGGGTTGACTACATCTTTATAATACCTTAATTTTCTTTTTTCCTCTAACTCTTTATCACACCACATTTTTTCCTTAAATTTTGATTTGACATTTTTTTTAATAGTATCTTTATTCTGCAAAATGGTTTCTTCCATGATTCCTCAATAGTTTAGCCAAGACCGAGCATCTTTATGCCATCCTCGCTTGAGTCAATGGTGGTTATGACTTGATTTTGAAGCAATTTTAGGTAGCCTCTTGTCTTCCATGTTGTTTAACTTGTTCTTATAAATTAGGTATATAGTCATAGCCATGCTCTCAATGGGAGAGAGGCTTGTTTCTACGAGGAGGATGGGATAGGGTGTATTTCCTTTAATTTTAAGATTATAGGTTATAAAATTCTTTTGTATTTGCTCTATCTTTCTCCAGTATTCACGAGAGATACTACAGCCCTAGACTTCACATCCATAAAGAATAAAAGGTGTAACAAGAGTCTCAAACATGAGTTTCTTCTTATCCCAACTCCAAAGATCAGTTGATTTACAATTGTTTTCAAGCCCATAATAAGCTTTCCATCCCCCAATAATCCTTTTCTCAATGCTATAATTCCAATTGAGCTTGTGGTGAATATCAATTCCAAG
>SNQJ01S0018446.1:46578-62621 GCA_010110895.2 Picea sitchensis | reverse complement strand
TTTTGCTTGCTAAAAGCATATCATCAACATACAATACTAAGATAATGAATATGCCATTATTCAATTTCTTAAAGTAGACACAATGATCATACTTACTCGTATAGTTCTATCTCACCATGAAAGAGTCAAATTTCTTGTACCATTGTGTGGGAGACTACTCAAACCATACAATGATTTCTTGAGCCTGCAAACAAATTTCTTGTTGCGATTTTGAACGAACTCTTCTGGTTGTTCCATGTAAATTTCCTCATCAAAATCTCCATGTAAGAAAGAAATTTTAACATCTAGTTGTTCCAACTCCAAATCAAGCAATGCAACTAATGCTAACACAATTCGAATTGAAACAGTGTTTACAACTGGTGAAAAAATATCACGAAAGTCAATACCTTCTTTCTGAGAATACCCTTTCGCAACCAACCTTGCCTTGTACCTTTCCACCTTATCATAAACACCCTTCTTCAGCTTGTAGACCCACTTGCAACCTACAGTTTTCTTGTCTGTTCGAAGCTCTACTAGGTCCCATGTAGCATTCCTCTCTAATGATTTCATTTCATCCTTCATCGCTTCTTTCCATTTATCATTGTATGAACCCTTCACCGCTTCCTGATAGCACGAAGGTTCATCATCATTAGTACTTAAAGAAATTGATGAAACAAAATCATCATACCTTCTTGGAGGAACTCTGACCCATGTGGACCTCCTTAGGGAAGTTTGTGGTTCATCCACAATTTGTTGAATGTCATCATCATCCACATTTTCTTCTACAAGAGCTTCTTTATGAACATCTTCAGAAACTTGTTCATGTTCACTTTCATCTGTATTTGAAATGGTTTCAAACTGAATCTTTTGATACTTAGGTACTTCTTGCTATTTCATTTGAACATCTACATTTGATTTGATGAGAGATGATTCATCAAATATTACATCTTTGTTAATGGTGATCTTGTGGGCAGTAGGATCCCACAACCTGTACCCCTTAATACCATCACCATATCCAGCAAAGATAAGCATTTTTTATTTTGGATCTAATTTAGAATGCTAATGTTTCAGAATTAGAGCATAGGCATCACAACCAAAAACCTTAAGATTTGAATAATTACAAGGGTGACCTGTCCATACCTCCTTAGGAATTTTGCATTCTATTGTTGTTGATGGTGATCGATTCACCAGATAAAAAGCTGTAGTTATTGCTTCTRCCCATAGTTCCTACTGCAAATTGACGTTACTAAGCATACTCCTTTCTCTCTCTAGAAGAGTCTTGTTCATGCATTCAACAAATCCATTTTGATGAGGAGTATAGGCAGTGGTTTTATGCCTATCGATCCCAAATTCCTTGCAATAATTCTCAAACTCCATTGACATAAATTCACCACTATTATCTATTCTTAAACATTTAATGGATCTACTAGTTCTCTTTTCCACTAAAGCTCTAAACTGCATGAAAACTGTAAATATTGTTATCCCCGATTTCTAGGGATAACTAGGAGATCATGTCTCGAGGCCCACAGGTCCTAGACATGGAGTACCAAGAACAGGATTGACCTAAGCATGGCCCTGGAGGGTCCATGTTTTTCTTATTTCATCAGATTCGTCTTGTCAGTAGCAGGGGCATTCATCACCATCAGCTTAGTCTTGTATCGGAGAAGGCTCTTGCTCCATGAGGTAATTGGTCTAGGTATCATGGTATGTGTCACTTTTGATCATTCTAACCTTCAGATATATGCATCTGACTCCTTTTATTTCTGACGACTGCTTGGATCTTACATTAATCCACTTGACCATGCTTGGGGAGATTGATTGGGTACCCTAGCAAGCGTGTACCCATAGGTTTTGGTTTGCCATTGGGTGATTTCTAAAGAGTCATCGTCCGCTCCCATCATACCACCACTTTTCCATCTTACCTCCCACAAATCTGTCCCATTCCCCTTGTCCAGGCATTAGGATGATCTGTTTGTGGGGTTGCACCTTATCTCGTGGGAAGAAGGGGCTAATGGCCCAAAAGGTAAAAGTAGCTGGTAAAAGATAAAAACCTAGAAATAAAACCTCGAGATGCTTCGCCCAGGGATCCCCGAGAAGGCAATAAAATGCCTATCAGCAAGAAAGAAGAGGGACCCGAAAAAATAACAAACAAGACCTAATCAAGAGGATAGGGGGTCTCATCATGAGCCAACCTATTATGTTCATGGGTACCTAACAGCGTGACATTGCCACCATCTAGTTACCACGCCAGGGCAGTGACCTTTGGTTGCATGGCCAAGGGAAAGGGGTTCTCATCACGAACCAGCCTTATCATATATGTGAAAGTACTTGTGGGTAACATTATCAGCTCTGGTCACCATGCCAAGGAAGTGTCCTCTGGTTCGCCCTTGAATAAAAAGAAAAAGAAGAAGAAAAAGAAAATAAAGAAAAGAATAAAGGCAAGAAAGGTCTTGGAAAAAATTACATCCATGACAGGTACAACTCACCTTCTACAAAGGCACCCATAGGTAATATCATGCATCCCTGGCTCTCACTCTACCCACTTGTCTGGACATCCCTTAGCCAAATCACCTCATTTACATGGCTTGGATGGAGCCTTCCTGGGAACTTCTCGTCTCTTGTGGATACTAGCCCAATAGGATGTCTTGTCCTTTTCTTCAATCTTGTATTGTAGACTTTTGTAATGTCTTTGAGCTGTTGAACGATGTATCAAGGTTTTTATGCATATGTTTGATAAATATTAATGATGAAATGTGATTGACATTGCTATGATCCTTGTGACTAATGAGCCCATGGAGGGCATATTTTTTTATGTGCAGGACCATGCCCAATGGACAGGTACCACTTGGATTGCTACACATGGGGAGATGATTAGTTCGGACCTCCATGGGGCTGAAGAGCCCATCAGATCATTGTTGAGACCCCATCAGAGGGGCAAATATAGGACAGTGTTTGATCAAGGTTTTTCACTGGAGAAGAAGAGGATGTTTCACCATAGGCACTTTGGCAGAGCCCGGCCTAGGGGGAATGACCCCTTTTCAGTGGAACGTTGGCCTTAGAAGGCTCAGAGTGCCCCCATCCTTACCATGACATCATCCAGCTTCATGGTCATTCTTGGAGGCAGACTGGACAACAATGGCACGTGTGGCATGTTGGAGAAGCCCATGGGGGCCTAACGTTTTGCTCTTGGATGTCTCATTTGCCCTAAAAGGGGCTAGCGCCTCCCTTGAAGGGGATTTTACCTTTATTATAGCTCAATTAGGGTTTTAATTTGACATTTTAATGTAAAAATAATATGATTTTGGTTTAAATCCTTGTCGGCTAATTTTTATGACCTAAATTTAGTTAAAGGTCATTGATAAAGTATATATTGAAGAGTTTTATCCTCATTTTGACATAACACACAACTCACTCTCCTAGTGAGAACTGATTTTTGCACCCTTGTTGGGTATTTGTTCTCTTTGAGTGAGGTGCACTTGTTGAAGGAAGGCTTTTCTTGGCATTTTTGGCATTTCTCTTGAAGGAAGGTTTACAACCAGGGTTTGCAATGTTATTTCATCATGATATGTAAGTGTTTTTTCTGCAAAACTTCTTAATTGAATGGTTGTAGTCTTATATTCTTGCATTTATTATAAATTTTGTTGATTTTAAAACCCTAGGGGACAAACACACAAGTAGGTCATTGTCTCATGTCCCCTAAAAGAGAAATTCTCAGCCATTGAAGAAGGAAGGAAGAGCCTAGCTATTGCTACACTCTTGTTACTTCTTCCCTTGTGCTAGCCATACCTTTTAAAAATCAAGAAGGAGGAGATGTCCTAGGCCTATGTTATCTAAACCTAGGGTCGTCCTGCTTCTAGGGTTTGGTGATAGGGCCTTTCCTTAGCAACACTCTCCCTCACCTCACTCTCGTGTCTTGATTTATCTGTTATGCTAGCCGTTTTTCCAAGATAAACCTAAGGAAGGAGGAAAGAGCACGAGGCCTTGCTTAAGTAACACCAGAGTAAGCCTCTTTCCCCTAGGGTTTTGTTTCTAGGGCCCTGCCATTGCAACACTTCAGAGCTCTTCCCTCTATTCCTTATCCTTTTTCCCTTCAACCCTTGCGTCCTCTCTTAATTTGACTCCATTTACCCTTAAGCACTGACCTTAGGTCTCCAACGTTGAAGTGATAGTGGATAAACAAACTCTTAAAACTCTTATAAATTGAAACCCTAACTAACTACTAACCTTAATAAGGCTGACGTCATCCTTGGTTATTCCATCTTGACACAACATTTTCTTTTGATAAGCAATTAGATGGTGTTTTGAAGCATTTATTGAGTAAGGGATTGATTCGATACACTCTTTGCTACATCATCCCGATATTTATTGATGAATTGACATTGTTCCATTTCTATATTAATAAACATTGATCTCGTCAATATCTATTGTCATAATTTCTAATATATTGATATCAGATAGTTGTATGAAGTACTAACCCATTGAATCATAGCCTGCATGTGTTGTTTCGTTGTTGCTTTGTTCCAAGCAGGTGTTCTCATTCGGGCCTACACTTCATTATTGGTTGTTTTTCTGGACTATCTGCTCTTGGTGGTAACCTGTGGAGAGGGAATTTTACCTTGACCTTTATACCTTAGCCTCCTCAAAACCCCAGGTTACCGGGGACGTCTCCCCTGGGTCTAACCTCCCTAAAGAGAAAGAACCTCCCCATTGTGGTGACATTGGGTGGGGTAGGTTCCTGTTACACTAGTTTGACCTCTATCTTCAAACCTTTTGACCTAGCTACAAACTGTGCGATAACATTTTGGCACCGTTGTTGGGGAACACTGAGTCAATTTTCCTCAGACGACACTTTTCGGTAAGCCTTGCCTCTAGATGCCTTATCTTACAATCTTACCTGGTGACTCCACTAGGGTGTTTTCCCTTATCTTTTGATAGTTTCAAGAAAATTATCTAACAACTCCATTGATAATGAAGCCAACAATGACTTCACAATGGGATCCCAGGAATAACAAGCCTTTAGACATGAGCAAAACCCCTGGATACCCACAACAAATGCCCCCGATAAAAGAAAGATGGCTCCCTAAATTCACTGGTAGCGATGGGGAAAGAGTTGAATTTCACATGAATAATTTCTATTCTTATTTTGGACTCCATCCTATCGATGATGATGTTGAATATGTAGTGATGAAAAATTTTCCCACCACTCTTCACGAGAATGCTAAAAAACGGTATGATGATCTTCCCGATGCTAGCATGACCTCCATGAACCAGCTAGAAGAAGTCTTTCTCAAAGAATGGGTCATAAGCTTGGGAGACATCTCAATACTTCTAAAAAGATTCGAGCGTATAAAACAAACTGAGAATGAAACCCTATTTGACTTATAGAGTAGGTTTGAGGGCACTCTATATCATATCCCTGCAAGCCATCGTCCTGAAGAAGAGTATGTTTTCCATCTCTATACCCATGCAATCCTGGCACACCTAGGTTTGCCCCTTAGTAAAAAGGACCCAAGGACGCTCAATGAAGCTTACAGCATGGCTACAAGAATTGAAGGAAACATCTCCTTATCCAGGATAAAAGACCTCTTCACCTCAGGTACTCTTAGTATGGAAAGTTTGTTCTCCCATGAAAACTTCGTTGATAATTTCCAAGAAGAAGGGGAACAAACCATCTTTCGACATGGGATTGTTGAAGACATGGCTGAGGAGATGGAACCTAAGAAAAATGATGAAGTATCAACATGTGACCCTCCCTCTCATGAAGCAATCCAAGAGCCCTTTTCTCCTGCACAACAAAAGGAATATGAGGTTAGTTGCTTTCCATTTCAGGATTCCGATGACACCTTGTCGCATGATTCAAAATATAAAGGAGGAATGGAATTCCCAAAAGAATTAGACCTTTCGTATTGCACAACTGAAGAAGAAGGTGTAATTCCTAAGGATGAGACCGTAATGCAGGCTGAAAACAACAAAGTCCTCGAAGTTCCTGTGTAAGAAGAAACATTAAGTTACCCTCCTCCCCTAGTTTTTGATAATGCTTTACTTTATGATGAAGGAAATGGTGAGGAGGAGAATGAGTTTTCAAATGTTTCAAACCCTGCATGTTATGACACGGATTGTGGCATTTTTGGTAATATTGATGAGTTCACACATGTTGGGAGACGTAGGTGGGATATAGTTGGTTATGACCTGGATCCCATCTATGACACTGAAATTCATTTCCAAGTGTTACCATTCCAATTATCACAGCAGATTTCTCTTGACCAGTGGCAACAGGGAGATGAGATTTTTACTGGCTCTCCACAAACACCCAAGGTTGACCAAGTATAGTATTTGCCCGATGATTTCCGGTCTTACCTTGAGGCCTTTGATGAGTACTCCTCCGAGCACTTAGATTTACCCTGTGAATATGACTATCAACTACCACTATGCTCATATTTTGATAAGAGTAAAGACCATTTTTTCCTAAAGAAGGATTCTCATGACCTTTTTCTCCATCTATTTGTTATTACTTTACCATGCTTTTCCATAAAAGGTGTAGTTGGGAAGTATATTTTTAATGTTGAGTTTCCTCTTAGGCAAGCCCTAGACTCCAATGGTTGGTTGGGTACTGCAAGTTTGTTATCTCAGTTTATCAACTTTCCCTTGATAGTTTGTCAGTTGTCTACCAGATCTTTGTTAATCCCTTCACAGACTTCACAGTGTGAGAACGTCTTAGGTAGCTAGTGTGTCGACCTTTTGAGTCAGTGTTATTAACCTTGGACTTTTATTGACCATTTCCTGAAGTGGATTGAATACTTTCCCCATATATGGACTTGGCAGAATTTTATCCCTCCCACCCACCTCCATGAGTTAGACTTTTAGATTTCTGATGATATGATATACATTATAACTCATGACATTTTTGTGCTTAATTTATCACTATTTTTGTTTATGATGAAGCACAAAGGCAAGTATCATGGGACATTGTTATATTGGCTTCACTAGTTGTTTGACTTCACCAACATCCAGCTAACAAGTAAGTATAGGTAAGTATTTCACTTTGTATTCACATTTATGATTTCTTTATGTATATATCTATATGTGTTGGGGTGGCATTAATGCCCCATTTTTGTTACTGATGCCCCTATCGAGTTGAGCAGGTCTGCAGGTTATGCCAGAGATGCTGAAGTTCTCATGCGCTCTACGGTGAGCACATGTCCCCAAGTTGGAGCCAGATGTTATCCCCGATTTCTAGGGATAACTAGGAGACCATGTCTCGAGGCCCATAGGTCCTAGACATAGAGTACCGAGAGAAGGATTGACCTAAGCATGGCCCTGGAGGGCCCATCCTTTTCTTCTTTCATCAGATTTGTCATGTCAGCAACAACAACATCCATCACCATCGGCTTGGTGTTGTATTGGAGAAGGCTCTTGCTCCATGAGGTAATTGGTCCAGGTATCATGGTATGTGTCACTTTTGATCATTATAACCTTCAGATATATGCAACTGACTCCTTTTATTTCTGACAACTGCTTGGATCTTACATTAACCCCCTTGACCATGCTTGGGAAGATTGATTGGGTGCCCTAGCAAGCCTATACCCATAGGTTTTGGTTTGCCACTAGGTGATTTCTGAAGAGCCATCGTCCATTCCCATCATACCACCACTTTTCCATCTTACCTCCTGCTCATCTGTCCCATTCCCCTTGTCCGGGCATTAGGATGATATGTTTGTGGGGTTGCACCTTATCTCATGGGGAAGAAGGGGCTAAAGGCCCAGAAGTAAAAGGAACTGGTAAAAGATAAAAGCCTAGAAATAAAACCTCGAGATGCTTCGCCCAGGGATCCCCGAGAAGGCAATAAAATGCCTATCAGCAAGAAACAAGAGGGACCCAAAAAAATAACAAACAAGACCTAATCAAGAGGATAGGGGGTCTCATCATGAGCCATCCTATTATGTTCATGGGTACCCAACAGCATGACATTGCCACCATCTGGTTACCACGCCAGGGCAGTGACCTTTGGTTGCATGGCCAAGGGAAAGGGGGTCTCAGGGGGTCTCATCACGAGCTAGCCTTATCATATCTATGAAAGTACTTGTGGGTAACACTGTCAACTCTAGTCACCACACCAAGGCAATGTCCTCTAGTTTGCCCTTGAATAAAAAGAAAAAGAAGAAAAAGAAAATAAAGAAAAGAATAAAGGGAAGAAAGGGTTTGGAAAAAATTACATCCATGATCGGTACAACTTGCCTTCTATAAAGGCAACCATAGGTAATACCATGCATCCTTGGCTCTCACTCTACCCACTTGTCTGGAAATCCCTTAGCCATATCACCTCGTTTACATGGCTTGGATGGAACCTTCCTGGGAACTTCCCGTCTCTTGTGGATACTAGCCCAATAGGACGTCTTGTCCTTTTCTTCGATCTTGTATTGTGGATTTTTGTAATGTCTTTGAGCTGTTGAACGATGTATCAAGGATTTTATGCATATTTTTGATAAATAATAATGATGAAATGTGATTGCCATTGTTATGATCCTTGTGACTAATGAGCCCATGGAGGGCATAGTTTTTGATGTGCAAGACCATGGCCGATAGACAGGTACCACTTGGACCGGTACACATGGGGATATGATTAGCTCGGGCCTCCATGGGGCTGAAGAGCCCATCAGATGGTTGTTGAGACCCCGTCAGAGGGGCAGAGATAGGACAATGGTTGCCCTAGGTTTTTCACCTGAGAAGAAGAGGATGTTTCACCAAAGGTACTTTGGCAGAGCCCGGCCTAGGGGGAATGACCCCTTTTCAGTGGAACGTTGGCCTTGGAAGGCTCAGACCACCCCCATCCTTACCATGATGTCATCTAGATTCATGGTCATTCTTGGAGGTAGACTGGGTAGGAGTGGCACGTGTGGCATGTTGGAGAAGCCCCTAGGGGCTAGCACCTCCCTTGAAGGGGCTTTTACCTTTATTATAGCTCAGCTCGGGTTTTAATTTGACATTTTAATGTAAAAACAATATGATTTTGGTTTAAAGCTTTGCCAGCTAATTTTTATGACCTAAATTTAATTAAAGGTCATTGTGACAATTTATATTGAGGGGTTTTATCCTCATTTTGACATAACACACAATTCACTCTCCTAGTGAGATCTGATTTTTGCGCCCTTGTTGGGTATTTGTTCTCTTTGAGTGAGGCACACTTGTTGAAGGAAGGATTTTCTTGGCATTTTTGGCATTTCTCTTGAAGGAAGGTTTACAACTAGGGTTTGCAATGCTATTTCATCATGATATGTAAGTGTTTATTCTGCAAAACTTCTTAATTGAATGGTTGTAGTCTTATATTCTTACATTTATTATAAATTTCGTTGATTTTAAAACCCTAGGGGATAAACACACAAGTAGATCATTGTCTCATGTCCCCTAAATGAGAAATTCTCAACCATTGAAGAAGGAAGGAAGAGCCTAGCCATTGCTACACTCTTGTTACTTCTTCCCCTGTGCTAGCTGTACCTTTTAAAAGTCACGAAGGAGGAGATGTCCCAGGCCTAGGTTATCTACACCTAGGGTCGTCCTGCTTCTAGGGTTTGGTGATAGGGCCTTTCCTTAGCAACACTCTCCCTCACCTCATTCTCGTGTCTTGATTTATCTGTTATGCTAGTCGTTTTGCCAAGATAAACCTAAGGAAGGAGGAAAGAGCATGAGGCCTTGCTTAAGCAACACTAGAACGAGCCTCTTTCTCCTAGGGTTTTGCTTCTAGGTCCCTGCCATTGTAGCACTTCAGAACTCTTCCCTCTAGTCCTTATCCTTTTTCCCTTCAACGATTGCTTCCTCTCTTAATTTGACTCCATTTACCCTTAGGAACTGATCTTAGGTCTCCAATGTTGAAGTGATAGTGGATAAAAAAACTCTTAAAACTCTTATAAATTGAAACCCTAACTAACTACTAACCCTAATAAGGTTGATGTCATCCTTGGTTATTCCATCTTGACGCATCATTTTCTTTTGATAAGCAATTAGATGGTGTTTTGAAGCATTTATTGAGTAAGGGATTGATTGGATACACTGTTTGCTACATCCTCTCAATATTTATTGATGAATTGAGATTGTTCCATTGCTATATTAATAAACATTGATCTCGTCAATATCTATTGTCATAATTGCTAATATATTGATATCATATAGTTGTATGAAGTACTAACCCATTGAATCATAGCCTGCATGTGTTGTTTCGTTGTTGCTTTGTTTCGGGCAGGTGTTCTCATTTGGGCCTACACTTCATTATTGGTTGTTTTGTCGGACTATATTCTCTTGGTGGTAACCTGTGAAGAGGGAATTTTACCTTGACCTTTATACCTTAGCCTCTTCAAAACCCCAGGTTATCGGGGATGTCTCCCCTGGGCCTAACTTCCCTAAAGAGAAAGAACCTCCCCATTGTGATGACCTTGGGTGGGGTAGGTTCCTGTGACGACAGTTTGGCCTCTATCTTCAAGCCTTTTGACCTAGCTACAAAATTTGTGATAACAAATATATCAGCCTTACTCTTTAACATATATATCCATACCTTCCTAGAAAAATCATCTATAAAAGTTACAAAATATGACGATCCTCCATATGAAATAGTGGGAGATGGTCCCCAAACATCATAATGGATATAGTATAGGATTCCTTCACTAGTGTGTCTTCCGGTTTTAAATCTCTGCCTATTTTGTTTTCCATAAACACAGTGCTTGTAGAAATCTAACTTTAAAGACTTTAGGCTAGGAAGTAACTTGCGATCAATTGATACCTTTAATCCTTTTTCGCTCATACGAACCAACCGTTGATGCCACAATCGAACAGAATCACTGTCGTTCTCAGATACCATTGTCGCATGATCTGATTCAGTCCTCCCTTCTAATAGAAATATGTTACCAATGTTCTTTGCTTTCATAACTAGTAGAATTCCTTTTTAGACCTTCATAACTCCACCTTGAGCAATAGTCTTATAACCTCCTCTGTCTAAGAATCCCAAAGAGATTAGGTTCTTCCTAAGATCAGGTACATGTCTTACATCAGTTAGTATTTTAATAGTTCCATCAAACATTTTAATTCGGATGCTACTAATTCCCACAAATTTAGATGAAATATCATTACCCGTGTAAACTACTCCATCATCTATAGATTGGTAAGTAATAAACAAGTGTCTATGAAGACACATGTGGTTTGAAGCACCATAATCTAATAACCACTATTGATCATGATGTGAACCAATACTAATTGATAAAACTTCATCAACCATACCTGACCCTGTTGACGAACTTGTTTCAGTTGCATTTGCTTCCTTCATCTCCTTTTGGGGGTCTTCTTTGGAGGCTTGTTGTCGCTTCCAATAGTCCTTCTTCAAGTGTCCAGATTTGCCACAAAACCAGCACTTGAGCTTGTTCTTTCTTCCCATCAACTTTGACTGAGAGAAATATCTCTAACCCTGTCCTCTTTCTTTTGGTCTGCCTCTAATCACCAATGCCTCAGATGTAGAGGTTTCTAGATTGGATTTCTTCCTTGTTTCCTCAGACAACAAAGCTCCAACAGTATCATCAAACTCAACTCTTTCTGTTGAACTAAAACTAATAGAGGTAACGAAATGATCCCACGACACAAGCAAAGAACATAATAAAGTAATTGCCTTGTCTTCGGATTCAAATTTCTCTCCCATGCTATCTAACTGGACTAGAAGAGTATTGAAAGTATTCAGATGATCAACTATTTTCGTACCTTCCTTCATGCGCAATCTGTACAATTGCCTTTTCAGGAAGATCCTGTTTGTCAAGGATTTCGTCATGTACAGACTTTCTAGCTTTGACCACAAATCGATTGTTGTCTTCTTTGTAACAATGTTGAACAATACATCATTGGCCAAACACAGGCATATGGCACTCAGTGCTCTCGCATTCATCTCATCCCAGTCATCGTCTATTATAAATGTGGGTTGTTTCTCTTTTCCCAAAAGCGCCTTCACCACGCCTTGTTGCACAAGCAGATCATGCATCTTAACCTTCCAGATCTCGAAATTGTTCTTGCCATTAAACTTTTCAATTTCGAATTTGGCACTCTGCATCTTTTTAATTAGAGGAAACATACAAAATAAACACCGTTTCTTGTAATAACCAAGGCCCTTCAAAAAAAAAGTGAGAGAAATAATGGTTTAAATTCAACAAAGTTTAATAAAATATTTAATAATTTTAAACCAAAAACCCTTTAACTTTTAAAAAGGTTATACCTCCCACCTTTTAAATATTATATTTAATCCTAAATATAATAAAAATTCACTCCATTAAAAAATCTCTTTTATAAAACATCCTTCATACCATACAAATATATTGAAAAAGGGAGGTCAGTGCTCCCATCCACTAGTCGTTTAAGGAGATGAGCGCTCCCATCCAACACTTAGTGGAGTGTTGGTCTTGAAAGCTCAAAGTGCGTGAAGGGAAGTACCAGAGGAGCGCTCCCCTCCAGAAGGAACCCAAGCGCTGATGCAAAAAAGTCAGCGCTCCCACAAACAAAAGAAATCTTGCCCCTTCAACATGTGTGCCTCAGCACACTGATGTAAAACTAGAGCTCCTTCACCCTGCTCGATCCATGCACATCAGTGTCTTGTCCATGCTCGACACTCTGATACCACTTGTTGAATTTCAAATGCGGAAATACAAATTGACATAAGACAAAAACATAGTCACGTAGAAATAAAAGACACATTGATTTAATGTTGTTCACCCAAGGATTGGGCTACGTCCACCAAGCAGAGGTATCAGTTTTCTTTTATTCAGATCATGGAGATTACAACAGCTCACTCACACCTTTCACCACTCCATATTTTCCTCTATGGGCTTACATAATTTATATACAATTACATGGAAAACTGATTATAGAATGTGCTCACAACAAATTCTAACTTGGACTGAATAGTTACAACCAACGCTGATGTTTTGGATCTGAAATCCTAATCATGGGAAATTTGTTGTCACAGTTTCCAACAAATATGAGCTTTTCGAATCTCTCATTGTTAAATTCCACGCCCATCTCTTCCATATCAAGTGTTGTCCACATTGTTAAGGAAAATACCTAATTACATTCTTAACTAGTTAGTTAGTTTACCGTTACAGAAGTTGGTAACTCTGTAACATCTTGTAACCATATTGTGTAACTATACATGTTCATATTAATAGAATACACATCAATAGTGTAGTGTGTTGCATCAATTCTCTCTTTGCTTAATCTTTTCATGGTATCAGAGAGGATATGGGTCTCACTCCATCACTGGAGGACGCAATATCCAGGGTATGTGGCAATTGAGATTACCTTGAAAGCAATGCTCCTCATTGTGAGATAAGATTGGTCAAAACTACAGTAGAGTCGAGCTGTCCATGTGTATGGAAGTAGTAGAGCTGAGTCGAGCCGTCAGAGTGTATGGAAGCAAGGAAGACCACGGCAATTTCGACGCCTGTGGAGACTGGGTTTATGAGTGTTAAACATCTATGGAGACTCGCAGCGAAAGATTATAAGCTATGGAGAAGCTCAACTGCAAACCAGGATAAAAATAAGTATTTATTATAAGTTTATTATAAGTTTTAAAATGCTCCGTGACACGGATGTGTAAATCAAAAGTAGAGAACGTGACTTTTATTTTAAGTTTCGGCTATCATAAAGAAATTAAAAAATAAAGTGTTTTATTTGAATTAGTTTAATTTTTTAAAGAAGGTCATATAAAAAGAAAATCTAGACTGATAAGAAACTCAGAAGAAGAAGACCCATAAGAGAATTGCAGTGGACATATATGGTTAGAATATATTTTTCAAAAGAATATATTTATTTGTGAAAAAAAGAAGAAGAAAAGGATTGAGTCGCATTCTGGAGAAGCAAAGGCGTTATTTTAAAAGTGGAGTTATTTGAAGAGAAAATGAATTTTATTTTATTTCCCAATGAATTAGAATTTATTGGAGGCATTTATTAAATACCAGAAGTTATAAAAAACCAATAATAAGATTTATTTAGTAGTTCGGGGGCAATTTAACCCTCATAGTGGAGCAAGTGGAGAGAGCCTAGACAAAACGAGTTTGTTGTTAGATGACCAACAACAACAACTCATATTTCATCTAACAAATGAGAATATGTTAATGAAGGGTTTATTAGAATTTTATTTTTACATGTCTTGGAATTTGAAATGTAAAAAGGTATTGAGCTTAGCTAACTCAATATTGGTATAATTATTTTGTTATAATTCGCGACTCTAACAAATGACAGGAGAATAAGAAAATCCAAGACGAAGGTAAATTCAAGAAGCATTTATTTTGGGATTTATAAAGAGAGTTGCAAAGAGATAAGAAGTTATGTGAATCGAAGAAGCATATTCCAACCAAACCAACAAATCCGAAGAGTCGTCATGGAGCAAGAAATTTTTTGGTTTTTTCATTCATCAACAAATACATAAGAAATGAATTGTTGGAATTTGAGGGGTGCATGTTCGATTGTACCCAACACCCCAGTAGACACTCCAATAAGTTTTTTGGTTTAAGTTTTTTGGTCCCATTTGTAAGAAGTTGTGAGATTTGCTATAGGCAAGCTTTGTTCCCCATGTTCAGTAAGCCCTGATTGAATCAGGCCTACATAGGTCAATATGTGATCATGTAACATGTATCATTGGTTTCGAGCAACATGAAGCATTGGCCATGATACATCACAACTATCCTTGGTTTTGAGCAGCTTGAAGCATTGGCCAGAAGGAATGTGGTATTAAGTCCACTTTGGTAAAGGAATGTGGTCTGAAGTCCACTTTGGTACATCAAAACTATCCCTGGTTTCGAGCAACTTGAGGCACTGGCTAGAAGGAATGTGGTATTAAGTCCACTTTGGTAAATGAATGTGGTATGAAGTCCACTTTGGTACATCAAAACTATCCCTGGTTTCGAGCAGCTTGAGGCGCTGGCCAGAAGGAATGTGGTATTAAATCCACTTTGGTAAAGGAATGTGGTATGAATTCCACTTTGGTAGATACAAGGGTGTCTACTCGTATGCTAATATGGTGATTGTATAGGAGAATTTGAATCTTCGATTAACATGGGAAATGTGAGATATTAATCTCAGAGTCAGGACCAAGTTTTGTTTAAGGGGGAGTGTGAAGTCTATATATTAATCTCAGAGTCAGGACGTTGGTGATAGGCAAAATTTCTTTGGTGATAGTGATAGTTTGTCTCGGATGTAATTAAGGGGGAGTGTTAAGGAAAACACTTAATTACATCCTTAACTAGTTAGTTAGTTTACCGTTACAGGTGTTAGTTTACCGTTACCTTCATACGATTTAACTGTTCTTGGAGAAGGCGACGGTTGTCGGCCAAGAGAATAACATCCTCTATCTGTTTGATGAGAGGAGCAATAATATGCTGGCTCATGATATTAGCTGCGGTTCCGCTCACAATATCCATTTCCATTGGCGTTGCCATTGTTTGGAGGGAAGCAGAAAATAGAAGAAGCCAACAGCGCAGATTATGAATATAACGGGCAGAACGGGGATTAAGTGAGGAGAATGTGGTGTGGAGGCGTGGCAATGACGTTCAATTATTGTGACAAAAAGTTTATTCCGAACATCTTTAATTGATCACTTTTGCAGCCCATTGAAGATCACGTCCAGTCCAAGATCCCTTTGTGCAAAAGAAGTGTCCTTGGACTTAGTCTCAGAGGTGGACAAAAACCCAATGGGTTTTCATTATTTATTCACAAAGTTGTATTAAAAGGATTATACATTCTAATAATATAATGAATCTGTTTCATGATTAACTGGTCATCCTCTTTAATACCTTATACCTTATGGTGTTCAATATACCTTTTCATATTATTTTTCAATGCGATAAAAATAGTATTCAATATATTTTTCATATTCTTTTCGGGTGTTTTTATTATAAAAACGGTGTTTAATATACTATTTTTTTCATCCAATTTATTTTTTGATATGTTGTTTTTTCCATATTTTTATAATGTTAAAAATGATATTTAATATTTTTTTTTTCGATCATTTCTAAATATTTTTATGATTTTCTCATATGTTTTTTTTC
>SNQJ01S0018446.1:1810-27610 GCA_010110895.2 Picea sitchensis | reverse complement strand
TTCACCTCCTTGATAACATCCATGTTATTTCCTACCAACAACATGTCATCAACATACAACACTACATAAACGAAGTGATTACCAACCTGCTTGGAATATACACAAGGATGTATGTGTCAAACTTTTGGTACCACATCCTAGGTGATTGCTTCAGACCATATAGTGATTTCTTTAGCTTACAGACCAGCTCTTTCTTTCCCTTCACTACAAAGCCTTCTGGCTGCTTCATTTAGATTTCTTCTTCCATCTCCCCATGTAGGAATGTTGTCTTCACATCCATCTGTTCCACTTCAAGATCAAAAACAACATCAATAGATAAAAGAAATCTAATAGAAGTTAAATTAGCAACAAGAGAAAAAATCTCACCAAAGTCAATTCCCTCTACCTGGGAATAACCTTTTTCTACTAACCGAGCTTTGTATTTCTCCACTTTACCTTGTGCATTAAAATTCTTCTTAAACAACCATTTTCTACCAACATATTTTCTTCCAGTTGGCAACTCAACTATATCCCATGCCTCATTCTTATCCAAGACATCCATTTCTTCAACCATGGCCTTCTTCCATAGTTTGTTATCCTCTGAATTCACTGCTAACCTGACAGTTCTGGGATCATCATCAGTAATAGATAAAGAAAAATTGGAATGGAAATCAGGTGGACTATACCTTTCTGGTTGCCTTTTATCTCTCACTGATCTCCTCAATGCTGGGGTATGAGGTTCTTCTTCTTCTGCTTCCTCTTCTTCTTCTTCTTCTTCTTCTGCTTCTTCTTATGCTTCCTCTTCTTCAAATGATTCAAATTTTTCATCATCCAATGGTTTATGGGTTCCAAAGCTTATAACCTTTCACATCATCTTTATAACCAATAAAGATACACTTTTCAACCTTTTTATCCAGCTTACTCTTATTTTCCTTTGGAACATGTACATAAGCATCACAACCAAACACTCTAAGATGTTGAAGAGAGGGTTTATTTCCACAGCATACCTCATGTGGAATTTTATCATCCAACGCTGATGAAGGTGTTTGATTGACCAGGTAACATGATGTACCCACTGCCTCTACCCAGAATTCTTGTCCTAACCCAGCACCGCTGAGCATGCTCCTTGATTTTTCCATCAATGTTTTGTTCATCCTTTCTACAACTCCATTTTGCTGAGGAGTGTATGGAGTAGTCTTCTTCCTTGCTATACCACACTTATAGAATTCTTCGAATTCATTTTCGCAGAATTCTCCACCATTATTTGTTCTCAATACCTTTATTTTCTTCTCTGTCTGATTTTCTACCAAAGCCTTAAACTCTTTAAATTTATCAAATACATCATATTTATTTATAAGAAAATAAATCAATGTGTTCCTTGAAAAATCATCTATGAATGAAACATAATACACGTATTTACCTAGGGATGGAACAGGAACAGGTCCAAACACATCACTGTGTATCAACTCTAGGATCCCCTTTGCTCTTGTAGCACCAGATGGGAATCTTACTCAATTTTGTTTACCATATATGCAATGTTCACAGAAATCAAAATCCAAAGTGAAATTAGACATACCTTCAACCATACCTTTACCGTGTAGTGTTCGAAGGCCCTTTTCTCCAATATGCCCGAGTCGTTGATACCACAACATGGTCTTCTTTTCTGGGACAGTATTGGTCTTGTCTCCTTCATTTCTCTATGTAACACATCTTTCATTCTGAGCTGTAACGCTCTGATACCATACTGTAACGCCCCCTTTCCATCAACCGGGCAAGCACTACTTCGCGGAATAACAATCTCATGCTTAATTGTTTATATTTATATGACATGCATTTAAAATAGGTTAAACACATTTAAACTCAGAGTGAGCATAAGAATTACTGTTATTATAAATAATAAATGGCTTTATCATTAATTCATATGCACAGTAGAGTACATGATAATTATAAATACACAGACATTCAGTAACATAATTGAAACATCATCTGGTACTTATCATTGAAAACGGTGGTTATTCCACCAACCAGGTGCAAGCCTTCCACGAACCTCCCATCCTTAGACCACGCTGCTCATCAAGCTCAACAGTAGGTCACCCTCGAGCTGGGACTAAAATCCACCCCAAGGCAAGGAATACTAGGCTAGGATGAGGTTACAAGGAAAACACATGGGCACAAGGAAGGAATTCTCTCCAGGGAACCACTCATACTCACTGCCCACAGAATCTCCTTCCCCACATGCCTGTTCCACCCCAGGAGTATACACCTTCTCTGTCACCTAGACAGTCCTTCGGCTGCTAAGCTCCCTTGTCTTGGGTTTCAGCAACAGGTCAGACCAGAATTCTCTGAGCTCTGCGGCAGCTACAAGGTTCCTTCCAGGAGCTCTTTCCTTCCTCAGTACACTCTCTCACCTGGAGAGAGTCTCTCACAGGTCAAGAAACCTGTTCTTCCAACTTCAACCACCTCTCTCAGCAAGAGAGAGTCTTGTCCGACTGTCCAATGAGCCACACAGGGTCAACACTACATGTCCACCACAGTCAACAAGAATTCAGACACGAACACCCCCGGGTAGCAACAAACAGGTGCAACAGCATAACCAGGCTTAGCAGGGATGGGACACTTCCATTTTCTCAATCTGACAGCATGGAATAGACTCACACTCTAGTTCTCAAGGATGCGTGACGAGTTGTCCACGCAGGGGTTGACTCAGGCTTAATGGTTCACAACCGAAGGAGTGTACCATCCTTCTCGAAGAAAATATAGACATCGACCTTTTTGTTTCATAGTGCACAAAGGTATCTCTTGCAGAGGTCGGACAGGTTCACGCTCAAACGGTCAGGTCGAATGGAAGAGGAACCCCCAACATGGCTCATCTAAGCCATTTTATTTGCATGTGCCTGGGTTGACACTTGTCACCCATGCAATTGCATGCATTCCTTCAGCATGCGTTCCTTCCATTCAGAAGTTGTTTGTCCTTCCAAAAGAACTCAGGATAAAAATATTATTCACATGTCTTTTGGAATAATATTAAAATATTATTCCCAAGGACCTAAGCCCCTAGGCTCAACACCTGGTCCATTTTCCCACCTTCCAGCCCCTAATCCCTTGCCCACTCTATGGAAGCTTAGTCCCCCATCACTCATTCATCATGGTCAGTCTGCACGCGGCGGTGTTTATATTTTATTACTATTCCGCATAAATACAGGTACAAAATTAGGCTCTTGGCCTTCAACACTTGGGCTCTCTGGCCTAACAATCACCAAAGCCCACTAGCTTATATGAACTCAGCTCACCAGCCTATAAAACATATTTACAATTCATTTCATAAACAATATTTACAGTAGGGCTCGGCCTTGGGGACATGACAATCACCCTCCCCTTATTTCCACACTGTCCTTATTGCAACTTTACACTGCATCTGCAATCTTTTCAAAATTTTCAAAAAGATGCGGGTACTCTGCCCACATAACATCTTCATGCTCCCATGTCGCGTCCTCAGGACCGTACCAGGTCCACTGGACCTTTACAATCTCTATGGCTTGATTCTGGAGTTGTTTTCTTTTCCTGTCCAATATGTGCGCATGATGCACTTGCATGACACCTTCTAGTTCCACCTGAATCACATTCCAATCGATAACATGATTAGCATCTGGTGTATATTTCTTAAGCAATGAAACATGAAACACATTATGTACAGTCATAGATGCAGGTAATGCAAGCATGTATGCAACTGGTGCAATCCTTTCTAGGATTTCAAAAGGCCCACAGTATCTTGCTGCCAACTTGGCGCAACTTCCCAGCTTTAGGGAACTCCTATTAGTTTTCAATTTTAGGAAAACATGATCACCCACTTTGAATTCTCTATGGGTTTTAATCTTATCAGCATAAATTTTCTACCTGTCCTAGGAAGCTTTCAAATTATGTTTAATTCTTATCATTTGGTCTTCTATCTCTTTGAACAACTCTAGCCCAACTACTTCTCTGTCAGCTAGATTATCCCATCTCACTAGAGTGTTACACTTTCTTCCATAAAGTGCTTCAAATGGGCTCATCTTCAACGATGCATGATACCCATTATTGTAGGTGAATTCTACCAAATGCAGGTAGTCTTCCCATCTTGTTGGTTTGCCCATCACATACATTCTCAGCATGTCCTCTATTACTCTGTTCACCCTCTCTGTCTGTCCATCAGACTCAGGATGATACACTATACTAAAATTCAAATTCATTCTGAATCCTTTGAATAGTCATTTCCAGAAATTTGAGGTGAATTTCGGGTCCCTATCAGACACAATCATTTTAGGGATTTCATGCAAGCGTGCCACCTCTTTTAAGAAGATATCAGGAACATCTGTTGCCTTGTAAGTGGTTTTCAGTGGAATAAAATGGGCACCTTTTGTAATCTTTTCCACCACCACCATGATCGAATCATGTTGTTTGCTCGTTCTGGGCAATCCTGCAATAAAATCCATGGTCACCACTTCCCACTTCCATTCCGGAATGGGTAAAGGCTGCAGCAACCTGCTGGGTGCCTATGCTTAGCCTTAACTTTCTGGCATTCCATACATCTAGTGATGTATTCAGCGATCTCCCTCTTCAAACCCAACCAAAAGTAATGGATTTTGACTGCTGCCACAGTCTTCTAATATCCAAGGTGTCCATCATACGTCACATTATGCATTTCTTTTAGAATCACAAGTTTCAATTCCTGGACATTGGGTATATACACGCTGTCTTTATACAGAAGTAATCCATCAGCTTCCAAGGTGTAAATTTCCCTTTTCTATGGCCTTTCACTCTATTGTAGCATTGCTACCAAATCACTGTACTACAAATCGACACTTGCAGCTTCCAAAATTCTATCATTAATATCCGTCTTGTACATGCTAATGGTTTTAGCATGCAATTCATGCACCTTTCTGCTGAGTGCATCAACCACCTTGTTTTCCTTCCCTTTGATATGCTTGATATCAAAGTCGTATTCACACAAAAACTCCAACCACCTGCTTTGTCTAGCGTTTAAGGTTGGCTGCTCAAACAAATATTTCAGACCGTGGTGGTCTGTTCTCAATTCAAATCTTGTTCCCATGAGGTAATGTCTCCATTTCCTCAGAGCGTGGATGATTGTTGCCAGCTCCAAATTGTGAGTGGCATAATTCTTTTCATGCTCTTTCAATTTCCTGGACTCATAACAGATTAAAAATCCATTTTGGTTGAGAACTCCTCCCAACCCTTCCTTACACGCATCTGTGCACACCATGAAATCCATATTTGGATTTTCAATTCTCAGGATTGGAGCGCTGGTTAACAGTTGCTTCAATCACTGGAAGCTCTCTTCACACTCTTCAGTCCACTGAAACGTTTTCTTCTTCCTTTGCAAGGAAGTGATAGGGTGAGCTATCTTTGAGAAACCTGCGATAAACCTTCTATAATATCCCACTAGAACCATAAAGGATCTAAATTTTGTCACATTCCTTGGCACTAACCATTCTCAGATGGCCTCAACCTTCTCAGGATCCACAACGATACCTTCTTCTGAAATAATATGTCCCAAGAAATGAATATGTCTTTGATAAAATGAGCATTTGCTCAACTTGGCATACAGTTGGTGTTCTCTCAACACTTGCAACACTATCCTTAGGTGTTGTTCGTGCTCTTCCTCTGTCTTGGAATACACCAAGATGTCATCTAGGAAGACTATGACAAACTTGTCTAAATAGTTCCTGAATACACCATTCATAAGGCACATAAAAACAACAGGTGCGTTTGACAGTCCAAACGACACCACTGTGAACTTGTAATGACCGTACCTTGTTCTAAAGGCAATCTTGCTGATATCCTCATCCTTTATTCTTACCTGGTGATATCCTGATCTGAGATCTATCCTTGAAAATATTTTCCAACCCTTCAGCTGATCGAAAAGATCATCGATCCTTGGCAGAGGATACTTGTTCTTGATAGTTACCTTATTCAATTGTCAGAAATCAATGCACAACCTCAACGTCCCATCCTTCTTCTTCACGAACAGGACCAGGGCACCCCAAGGTGACACGCTAGGATGAATGTACCCCTTCTTTAGAATCTCTTCGAGCTACAATTGCAACTCTTTCAGCTCTGGCATACTCATTCTATAAGGAGCTTTCGACACTGGAGCTGCTCCAAGCATCAAATTAATAGAAAAGTCGATGTCTCTCTTCGGAGGTAGTCCAGGTACCTCCTAAAATATGTCCTTGAACTCTGTGAGTACCTCCTGGTCTCCAATTCTTGAGACTTCATCTCTGGATGCTTCCTCCACACGGGCTGCAAATAATTGACATCCTTTCCTGTAACACTTCTTCAACTGCATGGATGAGATTTCTCTAACAGCTATAGCTCTGGGAATTCCTTGGATAGTTTTCTGATTTCCCTCCTCATCCAGGCATGTAAACCTCTTGTTATGACAGTCCAGGAGGGAATGGTGCTAGTCCAACTAGTCCATCCCAATTAAGCAGTCATAAGAGCTTAAAGGAAAAACATTCAATTCAGCCTGTGTGCTCAATCCATTCATGTCTATCAAATAGGATTTAACCAATTCAGTGACCTTCCTCCTGGTTCCTATAGCCAACTGCACTAACCAAGACCTTTCATGTTTGCTTCTTGATAAATGAAAACTTTCCACCACCCTAGGATCTACATAACTATGGCTAGCCCCAGAATCAATTAAAATAATAAATGGTCGGTTGTTGATCATACCTTCCACTTCAATCATGTGCGATTGAAATTCTTCTTGCTTGTTGTCTAGGGCTATGTAGATCCTTGGCATCCTATTGCCCATATCCTCCACTGTTTCAGCTTGCTGAACATTGTGGACAACTCTCGCTTTATCTTTTTTGTGGGGGCATTCCCTGTACCTATGGTTCCATTTACAGCCCCAACACTCCATAGGTGGAAGTCTGGGCATTTTCTCACCCACTTCAGCATTCCTGGGCTCTCTAAAAGATGGTTTTCCCTGAGGACTATTTCTGAAAAAGGGAGGCTTGTTTCCCTTCTGCCTCTGCTCTTTCCTGAACTTCTTCTGATCATCCCAAGCCTTCCTAAATGTAGGCCTTTCTCTTTGCTATTCATATAAGAACTTTTCCCTTCTTATTGTTTCTTCCATAATCTTAGGATCATCATACTGAATCTTTCCACCAGTAGAAGGTGGAAGTCCACTCAAATATCTCTGAATCTTGACAGCCTCATCTTTGATGAATGAAACATACTTCAGTAGTTCCAAAAACCTTCGTTCGTACTCATCGATGGTCATGCTGCCCAACTTGAGTTCGAAGAACTCCTTCATCTTTCTGTCATAGTACCTTTTGGTCAGGTATTTCTTCTCAAAATACCCCTTGAACTCCTTCCAAGTGATATCTTTCTTTTGGATGTGTTGCACCTACAAAAACTGATCCCACCACATGGATGCTTTTCCCTTTAGTTGATACATCACAATTCTTCCTTCTACATGAGGGGAATAATTCTGCAGTTGGAAATATTTCCTCATGCCTAGCAACCATGTTTCGGCATCTTCTTCCCTCTTATGTTCTCTATCGAACGTTGGAGGCTTGATCTTGTTCATCTCTCCTTTCAATTCATCCCTTCCATATGTTCAGTGTTTTCTAGTAGGGTATGGGCTTGAACTACTGTGCGCTTCCCTACTGGAATGCTTTGGGGAGCGATGATGATGTATGATACCACTCCTTGATCTTATTCTTCTCTCAGGGGTCCTGCGACTCTCTGTCTTTCTTGAGCCACTCCTCTTCTCCAACTTCCTTTCTATTCTTTCCAGGTTCTTCAACATTTTTAAGTTGAATTCTCCCTGCTGATCCCTGACCCTCATGAACTTTCGGCTATCAGCTCGGTGAGCCTGGGCATCTTTCTGCAATATTTCAATGAGTTTCATCATGTGTCGTTCCTTATCCATCTCTTTTTCGTGCCCATTAGAGTTTGATCCTTCGACTCCCAAGTTGACATCCCTTCCTACCCTTTCGTCCTCTGTTTCGGAGGAAATCTGTACCTTTTCCATTTCTATACTCAGCATAGATTCACGGTTGGCCTGACACTCGTTGAACTCTGCACACACAATGTGCAATCAATCGAAGTTTTTTAGGCCCTTAAACCTTCAAGAAACTTACAACACTCATAAACCAACATGAGCAAGAAAAACGTTTCGATTCCATTAAGTTTTCTGAGCTCTGTTTGGCTCTACAAATTTTGGGACTTCTGGTTTCGGGGTTCTCGGTCCACGAGACTCCCATACTTGCTTTCGGGTGGAAGCTCCCTCTTTCTCCCTACCCTCGTAACCAAAGGCACCTTTCACAACTTTGCGATTTCGTGAGTTTGCGAGTCGAAGACGCTCGACTCTTCTTCCTCCAAATGCCGATACCTGAGATGCGATACAAGTATGGCTCCCTCCTCGCTAGCGCTTGCTACATATAACTGTAGGATAAGGCTAAGTGATAGCACTTCTCGCAACTCACGACTTCGCAAGTTGGAGTGTTGAGCCCTCGTGCTCCCCCCTTGCGAATCCCAAAATTTCTGTCTACCCCTCCACTTGATCCAATGGTCAAGTTCTTATCTTACGGTCTATGGTGTAGATCATTTCAGAATTTTGGGTTTTGCTATTTCATGAGTTGGAGTGTTGATCCTTCCTGCTCCTCCTTTGCGAATCCTGAAATCCCAATTTACCTTACCCTTCGGGCCCACATAGCACAACTATCTCCACATCTATAGTGGCGAGTGGCACCCTCAGGAGGATCCACGTTATCTATGGTGACGTCATCGGGTCCCACCATGCTCACTTTTCTTTTGTCCCACTGGCACGTGGTACACACCCATGTGTCCTCATCCATTCCAAGTGAAATCCAACGATTAGACCTTTCTCAAATATATGACACAGATCCTTTCGATGTTTCAGGGTTTCGGGCATCGAGAGTTTGTGCATCCACCCTCTCGAACTTCCGTTTACCGAAATCCTGAAATTACTATCTACCCCTACACTTGATCCAACGGTCAAGTTCCTATCTTACGATCTACGGTGTAGATCGTTTCGAAATTTCGATTTTTCGCTCTTTCGTGACTTGCGAAAACAAGGTTCTTCGCTTTTGGTCTCCCGGGTGCCAAAACGTCGTTCAACAGCCACATGTTCCCCCCCCAATGGATGGTCCCGATGAATTCGGGGTTTCTCATATCGCGATTTCCACGTTCCTGTGCAACTCCAAAGGGTTTTTAAACCCTGTACACGTTTTCCAGATTTGATGGTCATGAGGGTTCTCCTTTCCCCTGAACAGATCCTATGGCTCCAACACTTTTGGTGTGGAGTCCTCTCTCCCTGTGGCCAGATACCACATCGACTATGGTTTCATAACACCGCTACACCTCCTGATCTTGGTAACATGATCAAGTAACTCCTTGACACTCAAGAGCATTCAAAGTTCCGAAATTGGTCCTCCAGACACAATTTCTCTTCAAACCCTCAGTCCAAAGACCACTCAACTGGCCCATCTAGGCTCAGCGTCGAAACCTTGGCTCTGATACCATACTGTAACACATATTTCATTCTGAGTTGTAACGCTCTGATACCATACTGTAACGCCCCCTTTCCATCAACCGGGCAGGCGCTACTTCGCAGAATAACAATCTCATGCTTAATTATATATATTTATATCACATGCATTTAAAATAGGTTAAACACATTTAAACTCAGAGTGAGCATAATAATAACTGTTATTATAAATAATAAATGGATTTATCACTAATTCATATGCACAGTAGAGTACATGATAATTATAAATACACAGACATTTAATAACATAATTGAAACATCATCTGGTACTTATCTTTCAAAACGGTGGTTATTCCACCAACCAGGTGCAGGCCTTCCACGAACCTCCCAGCCTTAGAACACACTTCTCATCAAGCTCAGTAGTAGGTCACCCCTAAGTTGGGACTAAGCTCCACCCCAAGGCAAGGAATCCTAGGCAAGGCTGAGGTTACAGGGAAAACACATGGGCACAAGGAAGGAATTCTCTCCCAGGAACCACTCATACTCATTGCCCACAGACTCTCCTTACCCACATGCCTGTTCCACCCCAGGAGTATACACCTTCTCTGTCACCTAGACAGTCCTTTGGCTGCTAACCTCCCTTGCCTTGGGTTTCAGCAATAGGTTGGACCGAAATTCTCCGAGCTCTGCAGAAGCTGCAGGGTTCCTTCCAGGAGCTCTCTCCTTCCTTAGTACACTCTCTCACCTGGAGAGAGTCGCTCACAGGTCAAGCAACCTGTTGTTCAGCCTTCAACCACCTCTCTCACCAGAAGAGAGTGTTGTATGACTGGCCAACGAGCCACACAGGGTCAACACTACACGTCCACCACAGTCAACAGGAATTCAGACATGAACACCCTCGGGCAGCAACAAACAAGTGTAACAGCATAACCAGGCTTAGCAGAGACAGGACACTTCCATTTTCTCAATCCGGTAGCATGAAATAGACTCATTCTCTGGTTCTCAGGGATGCATGACGAGTTGTCCATGCAGGGGTCGAATCAGGCTTAACGGTTCACAACTGAAGGGGTGTACCATCCTTCCCAAAGCAAATATAGACACCGACCTTTTTGTTTCAGAGCGAACGAGGGTATCTCTTGCAGAGGTTGGATGGGTTCATGCTCAGATGGTCAGGTCGAATGGAGAAGGAACCCCCAACATGGCTCATCTCAACCATTTTATTTGCATGCGCCTAGGTTGACACTTGTCACCCATGGAACTGCATGCATTCCTTCAGCATGTGTTCCTTTCATTCATAAGTTGTTTGGCCTTCCAAAAGAACTTAGGATAAAAATATTATTCACATGTCTTTTGGAATAATATTAAAATATTATTCCCAAGGACCTAAGTCCCTAGGCTTAGCCCCTAGTCTCAACACTTGGTCCCTTTTCCCACCTTCTAGCCCCTAATCCTTTGCCCACTCTGTGGAAGCTTAGTCCCCTATCACTCATTCATCATGGTTGGTCTGCACGCGGCAATGTTTATATTTTATTACTGTTATGCATAAATATAGGTAAAAAATCAGGCTCGTGGCCTTCAACACTTAGGCTCTCTGCCCTAACAATCACCTAAGCCCACTAGCTTATATGAACTCGGCTCACCAACCTATAAAACATATTTACAATTCATTTCATAAACAAGATTTACAATAGGGATCGGCCTTGGGGACATGACACTCTGCTCAAGGAAAACATAACTATTACACCCATTAGTATAAGTGCTTCCCAACAACCTATACAGAGTTCCACACCGAACTCCCATCATCAACACCATTGCTCCTCGTACCATATTGCAAGTGTTATTTCCAAATACAGTATCCACTCCTGCATCATCCATCTTGCTTACATATATTAGGCTCCTAGCTAGTTTTGGAATGTGTAGAACCCCAGGGAGAGTTCTAATCCTTCCATATTTTAGCAACAACTTAACCCTTCCATGTCCCAAGATTTTGGTTGTCGAGTCATATCCTAGGAATAAATCACGACCATCATATTTTTCATATTCAGAGAACCACTCCTTGTGAGGAGTCATATGGTATGATGCACCTAATTTGATCAACCATACATCACGGTCTACATGCATACTTGTAGATTCCAGGTAAACATCACCTCCTTCTTCAGTGGAGGTTTTCCCCTCTGTGGAAGAGGTACTATTAGATCCCTTTGTTTTTTCAACCTTCTTAGACTTGAAATCTTTCTTATAATGCCCTATTTTACCACACTTCCAACATTTCCTCAAAGATTTTCCTGGAGACTTAGATCTACCTATAGATTTAGGTCTCTTTCCCGAAGGCTTACTAAGATTCTTATCTTGGGTATGACCTCTTACAAATAAAGCATATGTGCTATGACTATCCATGCTTTTCCGCCTCATCTCTTTAGATAACAAGGATGAAACTACATCCTCATACTTCAATGTGGATTGAGTGGTACTACCAATTGCTACAACCAGATTATCCTAAGAGTCGGACAAAGAAAATAACAAAGTAATACACTTATTGTCTTCTGCAATCGTAATATTAACAAAGACAAGTTGACTTACCAGAGTATTAAAGGCATTTAAATGTTCTGTCATAGAATCTCCATCTTCCATCCTAAGATGCTACAGCTTCTTCGAAGAAACAACTTGTTTACCAGGGACTTTGATTGATACAAATTCCCCAACTTATCCCATAGTTCCTTTGCTGTAGATTCTCCCGAGACATTCAACAACACCGAATCTGCCAGGCAGAGTTGAATAGTACTCCTTTCATTTATGTCCAACTTCTCCCAATCTTCATTCAACATACCAGCAGGTGGTGTACTAGTAGTTTGTGTACTAGTATGTTGTGTACTAGTAGCTTGTGTGTTGGTAGACGGTGTACCAATAGGCTGTGTACTAGGATCCACAACGATCCATTGTTCTTTGTCTACAAGAAGGTCCTCCATATTGAGCTTCCATAGCTCATATTTTTTACCATTGAAATTATCTATCTCAATTCTAGATGAGCTCGCCATTCCTCTTTCTATACTCGAATCTCCATTGCAAAAGCTCCCACTAAACCCAGGTTTATCACAGACCCAAGATAAACTTGATCTATCAAGACCGAGACAAACCCTCAACAACAAAGGCGTCCCTATGAAGCCAAAAATGAGCTTTGATACCACATGTAAGTTTTAAACCTGTAAAGTAAAGCAATGCATATAGATTCTTAAGAAAAACAAAATTTAATCAATGGCTCATACACAAAGTACACAAAGAGTTTATACTGGAAACCCTCAACCGGGAAAACATTTCTTATATTCATTATATTGAATTTCATCATTCACCATACAATATATATACAATGTTTTTAGGTATTTTGTAGATACCAAAACCCTAATCCCTTAATCGAGGATTAATTTAGTAAACCGCTAAAAATCGCAAAATCCACTAAAAATAACAAAAACCGCCCAAAAAATAATTTCGGGGACCTGCCCCAGGCTACCGCCTGTTGTCGAACGTTGTGCTTAACCAGGGGGGGGGCATACCTTCTCCCCCCTAGGACCCCCCTAGGAAAGCACTCGATGCACACGACACGAAGAACACTACTAGAGGGATCGTTAGATGCAATTGTCATATATGATGCACCCACACACACACATGCAAAGAATATAACACATACCCAACAACCTCCACAAAGCCTCGTACCAGATTGTTACTAGGTTGAATCCACAGTTTATTTTATTGGAAAGAGAAATTTTTGGAAATGGCCAACAATGGACAATTGTGAAAATCAAGTAGGATGACATATAAAATTTATTCAATTCTTTGAATCGTGACAACTGGGAACAGAGCTCAATGGAAATTAGCTTCCCCCAATCGAAACTGTATTGTTCCTTGAATGTGAAATACAAAATATAGATAATGATATGGGAAATGCTTGTCGTGGATGCATGTCCCGTTATTCTTGTAAACAACCAAGCAATTTCCCATAATGGATTTCTAAAGGAGCTTACCTTCAACCTTGTTATATCTTTAGGAAGTGTTGTTGGGTCTTCAAGGAAGTCGACTAAAATGTCCAACCCGTTATGATGTTTTTCTAGAAACTGCTTGCAGTCTTGTCCTCTGAAAGTCAATGTTGACTTCGACAATTTTAACATCTCGTGGATGACCTTAGGTGACAAAGAAACATGAGAATGGTTGCGCAGTGCAATAATTCTTTGGGTTGGAATATATTTTTCGACGCAGCAAGAGACCACCTCCTTAGAGTCAAACACCTCAGGGACACAACCTACACGAGTGATTCCGTAGGTCCAAATCACTTCGTTCTGGGTGGAATGGGATGAATAGTAAAATTATGCCCTAGACCACTCGAAGTTCTGGTCCTCATGTGCAAACATATTTACTGTATCTCCACAAAACTATTGTCGACCTGCTGCCATAAGTCTACAAGAAAGTTTGTTTTCTCCAAACGATGAATTAAATGAAAAAGTTGGAAGTGATTTTTGTCCAAAGCATGTGAATGGGAAATGTCCTCGAGACTTTTGTTGATTAATGAAAATTTGGACGGCTGTTGCATGATACGTTGTTAACATTAAACTCTACTAATTGCATACATAGAAATGCGAACATAGGGCATATTTCAATGAGCGATTAAGCATTGGATATTTATTGAGCGACCCAACAGGACGACGCGTGTTCGAGATGAACAATTGGAAGGGAGAAAATAACTCTTCGCACATCTTGGTTTAATGCGTAATAATGAGAGATCTCCTCGAGCGATTCACCCATTAATGACAATGTTGACGATTCCTGCATGATGCATTGTTCACATGAAAGGTTTCTAATTGCATAGTAAGAAAGTTCGGAGGTCGCGGGCATGGGAAAAAAACAGCTGAAAAATAGGGTTTCAATGTCAAAATGTATGTCTCAAAAAATTTTGAGTGCAATATGCGTAACAACGAAGAGGATATGGTGGGACAACCCAGAGGGAAATTTGTATATGGCTAGTAAGAGCATAACTAATGTATATCAGGAAGGACAGGAAGTTAGCGGGGATGCAAGGTAGCGAGAGATACTTTGAAACATTTGTGAGCTGTGGTAGAGTGAAGCTTGTGAGGTCGATGATCCCGCGCTGGAATTGTAGATCACGGAAATTTTGAGTGCAATATGTGGAGGACGCAACAAGAAGCAGAGTTCGAAACCGCGAACCAACCAACCATGGGCATAAAATTGGACAAGTATGGAAAGAAACAACAGTCGGTTAGATTCGTCGTGTGATTATATAGATGGAGATAAATCTATGTCAACCCTCCAACGTTGGAACCCGCGATCATAGAAAGTCGACTAAGTATATAACCACAAAATGATAATAAAAGGGAAGAAGAAAAGGGAAAAATGAACAACGAGTCCGCGGTATTGACTGAAATATGTATATCACGGAATTATGTGTGTCAGTTTGTATATCACGGAAATGGAAGCGTTGTTTGGAGCATGTGTAACAATAGAAGTCCAATGTTCATTCAGCCAGTTTGCAGGACTGCTTGTCAATTTGTATATCATGGAATTTTGGCTACTATTTGTAAGACATGCAACAATGGAGGCCCCAATTTCGAACGCGTCCGCCCGAGAACCTGCGATCCAAAATGTGGCTAGGTATGGAATACTGATTTTGTACATGCTCTGTTAGATATCATGTCCATACTTTATAGTTGCATAATACATGGGAAGAAAACAAGGGAAAAAGAACGGAATAGTTCGCAGTGGAATTGTAGATCACGGAAATTTTGAGTAGAAGATGTATATAACGGAACAAAAAAGAACAGAGTTAAATTGCGCCAACAGGGAAAATGCGGGCATAAAATTCACTACGTATGAAAAGGAACAGTGGGCGGTCCAATTGGAGATGAAATTGGCGTTAATCCGTCAACCATGCACATAAAATTGGCCAAGTATGGAAGCAACAATGATCGATCATATTCGTCATGTGATTATATAGATGGAGATAAATATATGTCAAAGCGGCAACGCTGGAACCCACGATCATAGAAAGGAGACTAAGTATATAACCACAAAGCAATAATACAAGGGAAGAAGAAAAGGGAAAAAGGACCAACGAGTCCACAATATTGAGTGAAATATGTTTATCACGGAATTTCGTGTGTCAATTTTTATATCGCGGAACTAGAATCGTTGTTTGGAGGACACAGAACAATAGAAGTCCAATGTTCAGTCATCCAGTCTGCAGGACTGCTTGTCAATTTGTATATCTCGGAATTCTGGCTGCTATTTGTAAGACACGCAACAATGGAGGCCCCAATTTTGAACGCGCCCACCCAAGAACCCGTGATCCAAAATGTCGTTGGGTATAGAATATCGATTTCGTACATGCTCTATTAGATATCATGTCAATACATTATAGTCGCATAATACATGGGAAGAAAAAAAGGGAAAAAGAGCGGAGTAGTTCACAGTGGAATTGTAGATCACGGAAATTTTGATGCCAATTGGGCAACCGTGGGCATAAAATTCACTACATATGAAAAGGAACAGTGGGCGGTCGGATTCATCATGTGATTATATAGATGGAGATAAAGATATGTTAACCTGACAACGTAGGAGTTGTTCATTTTCCTGAACCCCACAACAGAAGGATACAAAATAGGTTGAGAAGGTGTCTGCATCAGGCACAAGGCCCCGACGTTCAAATTGTATCACTCCGAACATTTGAATGCATAATCTGTAACATGGAAGAGCGGACGATGTTAGAATCTGGTAGTCAATTTCTATATTGCGGAGGGTGCAATCTCAATTGTTTTCTACCTCTATGTCCAGTTGTTACTACTAAGAGATGATTTAGTATTGAAAATAATTTTCTAGGTACTATTAGATACTTCATAGGAATTGGCATCTGTAAACAATGGCAATCTCCACCCTGCCAACCCTGCATTTTGTGTGTCAATTTGTATATCGAAGAAATGGGAGTGTTGTTTGGAGGACATGGAACAATAGAACTGAAATTTTGAATCATACAGAACGCAAGTCATCTTGTAAATTTGTATATCATGGAATTTTGGGTGCTATTTGTAGGGCACGGAACAATGGAGGCCCGATTTTCAGCGTGCCCATCCGAGAACGTGCAATTCAAAATGTTGCTAGATAGGGAATTTCGAATCCCTACCAAGTTTTCACCAGTTAAGGCATAAATTGTAGATCACAGAAGTATCTTTTGGGCCAGTGTCCACTTGTCACTAGTAAGACCATTGTTGATGTATACGAGGATGGAAAGAAGCAACAGATACTTTGAAAGAAGTTAATGTATACGAGGAACCCACAATGGAATTGTAGATCAGGGATGTTTTGAGTGCAAGATGTATATATATGGACGATAAGCACATGGGTTCGCAAGCACCGGCCCCACAGCGGTGACCATAAAATTGGCTAAGTATGGAGAGGAACAACGGTCGATCGGATCTGTCATGTGAGGATATAGATGGAGATGAAGACATGTCAACCCGCCAATTCTGGAAGTGGATATCATAGAAAGGGAAGTAAGAATATATCCAGAAAATGATAATGAGTGGGAAGAACAAAAGGCCAGTTCGTATGCACCGATCCGGTAACTGCGGCCCTAAAATTGCCTAGGTATGGAAAGGTACAGCTTTCAGTTGGATTCATGATGTGAGGATACAGATGGAGATGAAGATATGTCAGCCTATGAACCCTGCAACTACCCATCATAGAAAGACGACTAAGTATAAAAACAGAAAGCCATAATGGATGAGAAAAGAATAAGGTGAAAAGGGATAAGTATCTTACAGTCGAAAAAACTTTTTGTCCCGTTTATTAATGGTGATATTTTCAAACCCCTGATGGGTCCTCACTAGTAAACGCATAAACTGAAAATCACTGAAGTTCTTTGGCTTCGAGATGTATATGACGGAATAGGGGACATAGGTGCTGGGTACTGCCAACCCGGGGCTTGGTGGCCAGATAACTGGCTAAGTATTGGCCAAGAGAAAGGTTTGATATGTATTTCAATAGTATTCATACTATTATCTATCAATGGAGAGAGTTTTCATATTTATCTACATAGTATTCATACTAATATATATTAATGGATTGTTTATGTTTAAAATGAAAATGGTCTCCCAATTTGCAGGATGCTCTTGAGTTCACAAATTTCGTTCAAACCACCAAAATTTTGACTGCAAGATGTACACAGTGCAACAACAAACATGAATTTGCATTGTGGTCTGAATGAGATAAACTCCTTATCATCTATTCATCTTTTATTGCTTGCAATGACATGAGAAAACACTGGCTCTGCATAAACATCAATTTCTAAATTAAATTAAATTAAATTAAATGCAATCAAAATTTGGTGTGACTTAATTGATCAAGACAGCTTCAACCGTTCCTTTATTAATGCCAAGTTTTTCGAATGCCTCGTCAGTTACGAGAAGTTAAATCATAAATTGTAGACTACGAAAGTTCTTTGGCTGCAAGATGTATATGACGAAATAGGGAACATAGTTTTTTAATATCGCAAACACACACATAATTGCCTAGGCTTTGCCGAAGAAGAAGTTTTTTCTATTTATTCCAATAGTGCTGATATTAGTATATATGCACGGATATTATGAAATAGAAGAAGCTGTAATATATCCAACATACTGAACAGGAACATTGTGTCAACACTTGAGTTATCTTGTTGTAACTTGTTAATTCATTCTATTTATGGAACTCGAAGAATGGAAGAAGGACGGGTCCTCCAATTTCTTTCTTTAAATATAGGGTCGGCGCCACATAAGTATGGATTATGAAAAATTATGCTCAAATGTAAAATGTAAAGAAAGAACAAACCAGGCTTTATTTACATTGAAGTAGTGGGCAACAAAAAGAAAATCTTGTCGTTCATTTTTAATGACACAGGGGAAGAAGGTACAATATACAATTAAAATAAACACCATAAATTGGAAAATACTATTAAAAAATAAACCGAAATTATTCTATATTCAAATAAGATGAGTTACAAAATACAACTGAGGCTATTTGTGACAACAATTATGATTTTGCCTGCCGCCGACCAAAACAAAATATGTACATTCATGAAGCTTCTTGATAGTTTTCTTGACGTTCAAACTCTTTATTCGTAAAAAACGAGTTGAATATCAATTTTTGGTTTTGTACTTAATCGATGTTGCCAACTACATCTATCCCATTTTTTTGAATACCTTGTCTCTTTCAGATATGGACTGCTTTCAATGGTTGTTTGTTGAACATTCCATTCTTTGTCAAGCATTAATTTTCGTCTGTTGTCGAAAAGTTGGGGTTTAAGGTGCTATCCTTGAAATGTTCTTGGCCCTTGACATTGGACACAACTTAGAAAAAAATTCAAGTATGTAGTAACTGGTATTATCTCTATATTCGATCATCTGTTTGGTTGAAAAGCTTGCCTGAAGATTTGCATGTTGAACTTCTTTGTTTTATTATAGTAAATTGGAAGAAGCGTCCAACCTAGATGCAAAATGAAAATCTATTGAGGCACATAACTTGTTCAACTAGCAGAGGTGTGCCAAGTGCATCAAATGTTGCAAAATGCACCAGCACAGGTCTAGCAAGTGTATCAAATGTTGCATATGGCATCAGAATATATCTTCTGTCATAGCGGTGGAAATATGGCGGCCTACAGAAAGGTCTGGAATGTTCGGAGGTGAAGCCAAATATGTCGAGTCTGTAACTACATCCAGAGGAAACTGAACAAACTTTGACAAAGAACATGGCTTTCTGTCAAGTCGGCTACCAGACCCACATGTAGCTCATCAAACTTTGAAACAGAAAATTTTGTAGTGATATTTTGCATCATTTATGAACATGACAGGCCATTTTGCAAGCCACTGTAAATGCACCGTGTACGACGAAGACAAATTCTTGTGGGATCTGTACAATTCGATATTCCTGCCAAATCTATGTTGTTGGAAGAAACTATATACTTAAACGAAGAACTATTTTACACGTGACCTCAAAATCCATTATAATTCCCAGCAAGAAAACAATGAAGTTCAACAAACAAATCTATAGGTAGCCTTTTCAACCAAGCAAAGCATCGAAGACAGGGAGAACACCAACCAAAACATACTTGTTGTTCTTTTCTTTTCCTCCTCTCTCAGTTTCTTTTGTATAACAGAGTTTTTTTTAACTTAAAACTCATGTCACATAAAACCAGTCTCTCTTCTTTCATCTGCCCCTCAATCGCATCTCTAAGTTGTCTTACATGTCCATGACCAAGAACATTAGAACGAAGGCACCCTAAAGCGCAACTCTTTGATGAAAGAGAGAAATGGAAATAACTATTTAAAAGAAACATTGGATGATCTTCCATAGATTTTGTGTTGATTCGTTTTAATGACAGATGTTCTCGATATTTTCGCTTATTAATGCCAATCTTTTCGAATATGTACACTGAATAACGACTAGCAACACGTATTAAAATTCTCATATCCGAGCAGATTCTCAAATATGAAATCTAAGATATGCACAATATTAAAGAGGGGCATGACCTCAAGCCCTTTGTGGGTGACACGTTCGTGAACTATGCTGGAGATTTTAAGAAAACTAATATAGCAGAAAAAAAAAAAAATTAAAAAAAAAAAAAAAATCACAAATTCAAAATGCNAAAAAAAAAAAAATTAAAAAAAAAAAAAAATCACAAATTCAAAATGCAGGCAAAATGAAATTACCAGATCCCATAATATTCGCTTGTCTATTCATTTTATTGGAGGATGTCCTCGACCTTTCCATTTATTAAAGCCCATATTTTCGAACCTGTCTGGATGGTTCTGACTTTTGAAATCATATTTAATGTGTATTGGGATGCGTGGAAGGTAGTGTCACTACTATTTTTCTGTGTTTTTCTCCACCAGTGTAAGTAAGACGTACATAAAGAAAAGTAAAGCGAGAATGCCAATTTTTTTGGACATGACCCCTTCAAATTCAAGTAGTCCGCAAGTCTAATTGTCAATTTGTATATAGCAGAACTCTTCGTGCTATTTGTAGGATACGGAACAACAAAAGCCCAATTTAGAGCCCGCCACCCCGAGAACCCGCTATCCATTTTTTTGTGTGTGTGTGTTTTTGTCCACTAATGTCTGTAAAACATACGTAAAGTAAACTATTTCGAGAATGCTAATTTTTTTGGACACGAGGCCCTTAAAATTCAAATAGTCGACAAGTCCAATTGTCAATTTGTATATCGTGGAACTCTCCAAATGCCAATCTTCAGCCGGCCACCCCGAGAACCGCAATGCAAAAACTGGCAGGTCTATGTGCATGCTTTATATATCTACTTTATAAAATTACATATTTGCTATGTTTAATTTATGCTGTCAACGAAACCTATAATTTGATAAATTTCAATCTCTTGTGTTTTTGTCCACCAATGCATGTAAAACGTATGTAAAGTAAACTATTTCAAGAATGCTAAATTTTTTGGATATGAGGTCCTTAAAATTCAAATAGTTGGCAAGTCCAATTCTCAATTTCTATATCACAGAACTCTCCGTTGTCAATTTTCAGCTGGCCACCCTGAGAACCCACGATACAAAAACTGGCAAGGCTCCATGCATGCTTTATATATCTACTTTATAAAATTACATATTTTCTATGTTTAATTTATGTTGTCAACGAAACCTATAATTCGATAAATTTCAATTTCTTCTGTCCAGAAGCCCTTCTTTTAAATAAAACTATTTCGATGAAGCCACCTCTATAAAACCGGCTAAGTATGCAACCGAACGATGGTCGGTCAGAATGATCATGGAATTGTTCGCGCTATTAGCAGGGCACAGAACAACAGAAGCCCAATTTTCAGCGTGCCACCCCGATAACCCATGATCATTAACTTATGTTGTCCATGATACCTATAATTTCATAAATTTCATTCTCTTATGTCGATGAGCCCTTCTTTTAAATAAAAATAATTCGGGAAAGCTAATGTATACAACGAACACTAACTGCCATAGTTCGATAGAACATATCCACGAAGCTGCATCCATAAAATCAGCTAAGTGTCCAATCGAATGACAAGTTCGATTGTCAATTTCTATATCGTGGAACTCTTTGATTGTCAATTTTCAGCCGTCCACCCCAAGAAGCCACGATGCAAAAACTGGCAGGGCTTGGTGCATGCTTTATATATCTACTTTATAAAATTACATATTTCCTATGTTTAATTTATGTTGTCCAGGAAACCTATAATTCAATAAATTTCAATCTCTTCTGTCGAGGAGCCCTTCATTTAAACAAAACACATTCAGGAATGCTAATGTATACACCGAACACAACCTCTCATAGTTTGATACAATGCATCCGTGAAAACGCGTCCATAAAACTGGCTAAGTATGCAACTGAATGACGGTTGGTCGAAACGATTGCAGAACTGTCCATGCTATCTGCAGGGCATAGAACAACAAAAGCTCAATTTTTAGCACGCCACCCCGAGAACCTGCGATCATTAACTTATGTTGTCGAGGAAACCTACAATTTCATAAATTGCATTCTCTTTTGTCCAAGAGCCCTTCTTTTAAAGAAAACTAATTCGAGAAAGGTAATGTATACACTGAACACGACCTGTCATAGTTCGATAGAAACTATTCGCGAAGCCGCGTCCATAAAACTAGCTAAGTATGCAACCGAACGACGGTCGATCGGAATGACCAGAGAAACGCGAGAAACTACAGAGTCAAAAATGCAGTTTAGAAAAGGAGAATAAAAGGGAGAGAATAGGTATATCACCCACACAACAAAACGTACTCTCATAACTATGAAACCATAGCAACACAGAATCCATGGAAAAAGCATCGACAACTATGAAATATACTTTGAGGCCGACAAACTGTTCTTCAACGCGTAACATATGTAATTTACATCCCCTGCAAATTTTTAGTCCGTTATTTTATCTTAATAGTATTCTATGCAAACTCCACTGCAAAAAAAATTTAACCAGAGATCCAGCCGCAGATGTAGCATCCCAACATTGCAAACCCTAGGCAAACAAGAACAAGAAATAAATAAGAAACTAGCTAAGAAGCACCAAAAGATCCAAGTGCAGGCGTAGCACCGGAACCCTGCAAAGTTGAATCAAGCAGCAATAGACAACATACAACGAATAGGAAAGAAATAACAACAAGAAAACTACAACAACACGAACATGCAAGCAAGAACAACAACAACATGAAAACAACAAATAAGTGTCATGCAAATAAAAAACATGGACTAGTGAACCAACAATGTCGCTCGAGCATAAAAAATTTAAAAACTAAAGAAAATGTCTTGTAATAAGCCTGTTAAGTCATCATACAACAACACCAACCCTGTTAGGTTAATATTTAAGTCTATCAAAAATGCTCTGCAAACATTTAAGAAAGAAATTCAATGTGGCAGGACTCGGACGTATCCCAAAAAAAATATTATACTTTTTGTAACAATAATTCAAACACCAGAGAATGTATTGTAAGGCCAAACTTTGTATATGCCACCATATCAAACATTGCCATAAATTTACCTAGCATAAAATGCTAAACCAAACATTTGAATTAATGCTAACATTAATCCACCTTCGATGACTGCATAACAAAATATATGATTCAAAAAGACAATATAGGATCAAATACTTTGGATATGTCAACATATATTTTATTGGGAATAGCAAAGATGGAAATAAGACCTCCAATCCTTTGTCCAATTAGATCATGACAAATATGCTACTTTTTTTTTAATAAAAATCGATATTTTCAGTTCCTTGGTTCCAACATTACATAATATGGAAATATTTGTGGTCAAAGGACAAACTAATACCAAGTCAACAATTTATCGATTTCTATGGTCCTCTACGCCTAAGGAAGGGACTAATAATGTGAGGCATGATTTATTTTTTCATTACAAATTATATGGAAATTATTTACACTTTTCAAATTCTCAAAAATAATGATTTAAATACTTTTGTAAATTATATAAGAATCCAAAAATAATAATAACTTAGATAATTTTCTAAATTTTTTCAGTAAGAAAAAAATACTTATATTAGTAAATATTAAATTGTCTTTCTTTTAGATATTACAAACTGTATCCAACATTTCATCATGTAGTCATCACTGAATACATATCTATATCCAAACATATACAAAAAGTTATGTCCTCTTTATGTCTGTAATTTACAACAGTTCCAAAGCAAAGAGTACCCTAAAGACTGATATCAATTCTTTCAAAAATTCCATGTTGTCCATCTGAAACCTGTGAGCAATAAATATTGTCTTCATTCAAAATTAGTGCTTCCTTTGATAATCGATCAAAATCCTGATTATAAGTTCTATAGATATGTTGTTCTTTGATTTGTTGAAAATTATTATGCATTACTCTAATCTTTGTCATCCAGGGCTGCAAAGATATCACCTGAAGATTATTATCATTAGTATACCAATGGATAATAACCTTAGAATCCCCCAACAATAATAACCGGTACCTGTTTAAGATAAGAAAAATATAAAATCAATCAAAGTGCCATCAATTCCCCTTTAGTATTTGTTCATTTTCCACAATTCATTTTTAGTTTAAATGTTCCCAATATTGGGCATTTCATAATGGCTCTAGCCCCGCATTTTGTGCCTCTTTCCTGTGAAGCTCCATCAAAAAATCCTCTAACTCTTTATCACACCACATTTTCTCCTTAAATTTTGATTTGACCTTTTTTTTAATAGTATCTTTATTCTACAAAATGGTTTCCTTTAATTTTGAGATTATAGGTTATAAAATTCTTTTGTATTTGCTCTATCTTTCTACAGGATCCACAAGGGATAGTACATCCTGAGACTTCACATCCATAAAGAATAACAGGTGTAACAAGAGTCTCAAAGAGGAGTTTCTTCTTATCTCAACTCCAAAGATCAACTTATTTACAATTGTTTTCAAGACCATAATAAGATTTCCATTCCCCAATAACCATTTTCTCAATGCTATAATTCCAATTGAGCTTGTGGTGAATATCAATTCCAAGATATTTGTATGAAATCACTTCCTCCAAGTTATTGTTGTCATATACAAAGGTATCATAAGAGATCTTACTCGATTTAATAATCATGACCTTAGTCTTAAGACTCCTTGCCATAACATTTTATAGATAATTTCATTATTTATTAACACTTATTTATAAAATCCATAAAAATGTGGAAGAACATTTTAAAACTCCATAAACATGTGGAAGAACTTTTTAGTTCGTCATTATATTTTTCAACAACGGCCTTGTGTACAGTGAATATCCATTCAACTTCAAGCTGAACTAAATTTGCTGCCAAAAAAAACACTTATTTTCAGAACTAAGGATGGATTTGTAAAATTGTTACTATGAAAAAGGATTTGTAAAATTGCTAGCATGTTGAATTTGTTGTTTCTGGCAGCAGAAGAATTTGTTGTTTTTGTTGTTCATAGCAGCGGGGATGAATTTTTTGTTGTTAGCGGCAGAAGAATTTGTTCTTCATGGAAGCCTAGTACACTGCTAATTCCTCACTCCGCTCAGTACACTCCCTGCCTTACAACAGTGCTATCTCACCATCAACAACAGACCAAGATCATGTTAACCTTACATCTTAACTGTTTCAGTTATTATCCTAAGTTTTAGATATATTACAAATTATTAAGTGCAGTGGTTGCTTTGAGTTTCATATATTGGTGCTTATAGTGACTTATAGGCAGATCTGGATATTGTCACTTTGTTGGTTGTTATGTATCTTGGGATGACATGAATCTAAGGGTGAAACTGTTAAAAATTTTCTGTATTAGAAATATCCAAACAAATATATCAAACAGCGAAGCCTACATTACAAACTGGTACAGAAATTTCTGAAAAATTTTAACAAGGGATATTACAAAGTGTCAATCTTTGAGGATTGTAACTCCTCTTTTCTTGTCTTACTCTGGTATGTAAATTGGCCAATGGATATATACTCTAGTATGTAAATTGGCTATAAAAAGGGTTCTTGGGCATAAGAGAAGGGGTGTTGATGAAGTGTGCTATTGCAGGTAGTCTGGAAGAGAATATTTGGAATAAGAGCAGCATCCATACCGGCTTGGATTTTTGGCCTGAGTTGGCAATGGGCATCCTTGCCTTGCATTCAGGTGTTGTTACTCACAGCGACTGTTAATTTTTCTTCTGCTGTTTGTGCTGTCAAATCTATTGCTGGAATTTCTGTTGTTACTGTTGAATACGCTATTGCTATTGTTAGTGTTGAATCTGTTGTTGCTGGTTTTTA
>SNQJ01S0018445.1:181907-214205 GCA_010110895.2 Picea sitchensis | reverse complement strand
TGTAATCAAAGAAAATTTTGAAAAAGGACAGGGAATCTAAGTGAACTTCTAGATCCAGAGAGTCTGGATGGATGTCCCACAGACTCAGAAACCAGAAAACAAGAAATCAAAGGAAGGGAAACTAGACTAACTAGGAAACAATCCATTCCCTAGTGGAGTCGCCAATTTTGTTATCGGACAAATCTGTAGGTGTGGACACTAACTGATCTCCCTAGATCCACCTAGATCTAGAACAAAACACACCAGAACATGATGCTTTCCTTAATTTTTAGATATTGAACTTACTAACTAAAGAGGGATAGGTGACATACCATTTAAATGTCGCTTCCTCTCGTCATTGCCATCCTAGCTCCGTTCCAACGCTCATACAATGATGAACCTGCAAAATAACGCAGCCAACCAAAGTGATAGTAATAGCATAAACTCAATATAAACCTATGTATGTGATCAAGGAATCATACAATAAAACACAACAAGATTTATAGGAAAGAACCATGTTACTGTATCATATTAAATGTGAAAGAGAGATTACAACCATGGCCTTGATGTCGTAAGGTCCCTTCCAACTGTCCTTTGTTCCCCACACACTTCCACTCCAAGAATTTTGAGAGAATAGATATGATACTATTCACAATCTATCTTGACAAAGGAAAATCTCAAAGCCACTCTAACCAAGCAAACAATCCCAAGCCAAAAACAACTTAGCCCTTCTCCATGAGAGCTCCTCTCCTTTTATAATCTGAAGAGGATAAGGTGAGGAGGTTAGGATGATCCCACTAAATCATGAAAGTGAGTAAGATCCAAACCATTCGGATGCCACCTCACCATGGAAGTTTCTCCTTCTAGAAGTTTCGAGAAAACACTCGTTTTTCCCACGTGTAGGCATTCTCGCACCCTGCCTATAGAGCAACCTGCCAACCTCTCGCAACCCAGCTATGGTGCAACCTGCGAGAATCAGGAATGCTCGCACCCTGTCTATATATCAACCTGCAAACTTCCCTTTTTATAGGGTTTTTACAAAGGAGAATGCAACTTATTTTCTCAAGAAAAGTTCTTCTCTCTTCTTTCTTCAGGAACTCAGGCCACTGACCCCTCTGAAGGCAACGGATAGGTTTACATCATTAATGGTCATAGGGATGACGAAAATAATGTGTAACATCTGCACACTGTGATTTCCTTCGAAAGAAGGATTTCTCAACAAATTCAAAGGTTTGGACTTTGAGCTTTTCTTCGACAAGCCTGACTCCTTGCACTGCGTTGTACCTCCTGAGCTTGAAAGGATTTAAAATTCAAGGGGCCCAACCCTTTGATTGTTTCTCTCCTACAGGGATGTTTGTTTGGCCTTTGCTTGCATTCTTGGGAAAATGTTACTCCTCCTGACCTTTGGCAACTTGAATGGTCTTAGGCTCTAACACACATCTGCACTACTTCCACAATATTGTATTTAGACTGGTTTCTCCTTCTTCCCTCCTTACAGAGACTCTGTGCAGAATCACACTATCTCCTCTGAGATTATACTTGCTCAAACTTCTAAGGGTCTTGGCCCTTTTGTTCTTTACAAATGATCTCGTGTTCCCTCTTGGAACTTCTTTGCTCGTTCTCCTAAGCTTGACCAACATTGTAGTAGTGGGTTGGCTTTGTGTACTCCTTGCACGGCTTCACCTCCTGAAACCTGAGCTCTTAAAAGTTCACTTGCACACTCCTTGAGCTCTTTTTGCATAATTGCATTGCTCCTCCTAATATTTATCTTTTGGTGTGACCTATTGAAAAATTTCTCCTAGAACTCGAGACACATTTCTCACGCACTCCTTCCACCTACTAAATGCACTCCTTGCAGAGCACTTAGAGTATTCAGTAACTCAGGTATGTCTTCTTCAGAGTATTCAGTAACTCTGATAGGTCTTCTCTGGCACTACTCCTCCCTTCTGAGTTTGGATCTGTTCAGGTGTTCCCACCTAGCACTTTCTTCTCTGAACGCGAAACAAAGTTCAAGTGCACTCCTTGCATTGGCTTCACAGAGTTTTCTCTAACTCTGGTGTGCACTCCTTACACAAGCCTAAGAACCCAGAATGGTAAAAAATTCACAAAGATAGAGAAGTCTATCTAAACCTGCAAATGTGGCCTACTTGCACATCTACAACATCCATAAATAAACATAGAAAACATTCAGAAAATGAATATTCATCACACATAAGAACATAGAAACCCCATATGCAGGAAAAACTGCTTTTGTATTAATTTTGAATACTTTTGTACAAATATTTACAAAGGCTATACTGCTACAGAGTCTTCAACACTTTCTCTCTTCTCCTTTCTTGAGATATCTAATGCTCTCTCCTCACTCACTAACTAATGAATTTTGATACAAGAGATTTTTTCACAAAAAAGGTGCTCCTCGAGCTTCCCTCTAGCTACCTACTCGCATCGAATTACATTCAATTGCAATCAATGGACAACTAGTTTGAACTAGGCCTAAACCTATCAACCTGTCATTCATTAAAGGAGACTTCACATGAAGCATGTACAAAGGCACATGGCTCGGCTTTCCGTGAGCCTTACAACATTTAATTCCATTTAATTACATCAAAAAAAATTAATTTGGGTTCAAAATGAGAGGGTTGGCACCTCTCTTCCCTTGGAACCCATTCCTCCATGCACGTTGATGCGTTGGCTTGTTGATGTGTTGGCACGTTTTTTGAGGTGGAGATATGCTCTTGAGATTATACTTGATGCGCTGGTGCATTTGTCCTTTGATATTTTCTTCAGCAAGCCCAACTCCTCGGCCTGCGTTGTACCTCCTGAGCTTGAAATGCTATAAAATTCAAAGGGGCTCAACCCTTTGATTGTTTATCTCCTGCAGGGATGTTTGTTTGGCCTTTGCTTGCATTCTTGGGAAAATGCTACGCCTCCTGAGCTTTGCCAACTTGAATGGTCTTAGGCTCTAATGCACATCTATGCTACTTCCACAATATGGTATTTAGACCGGTTTCTCCTTCTGCCCTCCTTGCAAAGACTCTGTGCAGAATCACACTATCTCTCCTGAGATTATACTTACTCAAAATTCTAAGGGTCTTGGACCTGTTGTTCTTTCGAAATGATCTCTTGTTCCCTCCTGGAACTTCTTTTCTCATTCTCCTGAGCTTGACCAACACTATAGCAGTGGGTTGTCTTTGTGCACTCCTTCCATGGCTTCACCTCCTGAAACCCAAACTCTTAAAAGTTCACTTGTGCACTCCTTGAGCTCTCTATGAATAATTGTATTGTTCCTCCTAATATTTATCTTTTGGTGTGCCCTATTGGAAAATTTCTCCTAGAACTCGAGACATATTTCTCACGCACTCCTTGCACCTACTCAATGCACTCCTTGCAGAGCCCTTAGAGTATTCAGTAAATTTGGTATGTCTTCTTCAGAGTATTCAATAACTCTGATAGGCCTTCTCTGGCACTACTCCTCCCTTCTGATTTTGGAATTGTTCGGGTGTCCCCACCTAGCACTTTCTTCTCTGAACTCGAAACAAAGTTCAAGTTCACTCCTTGCATTGGCTTCCTAGAGTTCTCTCTAACTCTCATGTGCACTCCTTACACAAGCCTAAGAACCCAAAACAGTAAAAAATTCACAAAGATAGAGAAGTCTATCTAAACCTGCAAATGTAGCCTACTTGCACATCTACAACATCCATAAATAAACATAGAAAAAATTCAGAAAATGAATATTCATCACACATAAAAACACAGAAACCCCATATGTAGGAAAAATTGTTTTTGTATTAATTTTGAATACTTTTGTACAAATATTTACAAAGGATAGACTGTTATAGAGTCTTCAACACTTTCTCTCCTCTCCTTTCTTGAGATCTCTAATGCTCTCTCCTCACTCACTAACTAATGAATTTTGATACAATAGATTGTTTTACAAAAAAGGGGTTCCTCGAGCTTCCCTCCAGCTACCTACTCGCATCCAATTGCATCCAATTGCAATCAATGGACAACTAGTCTGAACTATGCCTAAACCTATCTACCTGTCAGTCATTAAATGAGACTTTACATGAAGCTTATACAAAGGCACGTGGCTTGGCTTTCCCTGAGCCTTACAATATTTAATTCCATTTAATTGCATCAAAAAATTTAAATTTGGGTTCAAAATGAGAGGGTTGGCGCCTCTCTTCCCTTGGAACCCATTCCTCCATGTGCATTGATGCATTGGCTTGTTGATGCGCTTTCGTGTTTTTTGAGGTGGAGAGGTTCTCCTGATATTATACTTGATGTGTTGGCATGTTTGGCCTTTGAGATTTTCTTCGGCAAGCCCGACTCTTCAACCTGTGTTGTACCTCCTGGTCTTGAAATGCTATAAAATTCAAAGGGGATCAACCCTTTTATTATTTCTCTCCTGCAGGGATGTCTGTTTGGCCTTTACTTGCATTCTTGGGAAAATTCTACTCCTCCTGAGCTTTTCCAACTTGAATGGTCTTAGGATCTAATGCACATCTGCGCTACTTCCACAATATGGTATTTAGATTGGTTTCTCCTTTTTCCCTCCTTGCAAAGACTCTGTGCAGAATCGCACTATCTCTCCTGAGATTATACTTGCTCAAACTTATAACGGTCTTGGCCCTTTTGTTCTTTCCAAATGATCTCTTGTTCCCTCCTGGAAATTATTTGCTCATTCTCCTAAGCTTGACCAACACTATAGCAATTGGTTGGCTTTGTGCACTCCTTTCACAGCTTCACCTCTTGAAACCTAAACTCTTAAAAGTTCACTTGCACACTCCTTGAGCTCTTTGTGCATAATTGCATTGCTCTTCCTAATATTTATCTTTTGGAGTGCCCTATTGGAAACTTTCTCCTAGAAATCGAGATAGAGTTCTCATGCACTCCTTGCACCTACTCAATGCACTCCTTCCAGATCCCTCAGAGTATTCAGTAACTCTGGTATGTCTTCTTCAGAGTATTCAGTACCTCTGATAGGCCTTCTCTGGCACTACTCCTCCCTTCTGAGTTTGGAACTGTTCGGGTGTGCCCACCTAATACTTTCTTCTCTGAACTTGAAAAAAAGTTCAAGTGCACTCCTTGCATTGGCTTCACAAAGTTTTATCTACCTCTAGTGTGCACTCCTTACACAAGCCTAAGAACCCAGAAGAGTAAAAATTCACAAAGATCGAGAAGTCTATCTAAACATGAAAATGTAGCCTACTTGCACATCTACATCATCCATAAATAAACATAGAAAACATTCAGAAAATGAATATTCATCACACATAAAAACACAGAAACCCCATATGCAGGAAAAATTGCTTTTGTATTAATTTTTAATACTTTTGTACAAATATTTACAAAGGCTAGACTGTTACAGATTCTTCAACACTTTCTCTCCTCTCCTTTCTTGAGATCTATCATGCTCTCTCCTCACTCACTAACTAATGAATTTTGATCCAAGAGATTTTTTTACAAAAAAGGGGCTCCTCGAGCTTCCCTCCAGCTACCTACTCGCATCGAATTGCATTCAATTGCAATCAATGGACAACTAGTCTGAACTAGGCCTAAACCTATCTACATATCAGTCATTAAAGGAGACTTCACATGAAGCCTGTACAAAGGCACATGGATTGGCTTTCCCTGAGCCTTGCAACATTTAATTCCATTTAATTGCATCAAAAATTTTAAATTTGGGTTCAAAGTGAGAGGGTTGGCACCTCTCTTCCCTTGGAACCCATTCCTCCATGTGCGTTGATGTGCTGGCTTGCTAATGCGCTGGCGCATTTGTTGAGGTGGAGAGATGCTCCTAAGATTATACTTGATGCGTTGTCACGTTTGGCCTTTGAGATTTTCTTCAGCAAGCCTAACTCCTTGGCCTACGTTGTATCTCATGAGCTTGAAATGCTTTAAAATTCAAAGGGGCTCAACCCTTTGATTGTTTCTCTCCTGCAGGGATGTCTGTTTGGATTTTGCTTGTGTTCTTGGGAAAATTATACTCCGTCGGATATTTTCCAACTTGAATGGTCTTAGGCTCTAATGCACATCTGGGCTACTTCCACAATATGGTATTTAGACTGGTTTCTCCTCCTGCCCTCCTTGTAGACACTCTGTGTAGAATCGCACTATCTCTCCTGAGATTATACTTTCTCAAACTTCTAAGGGTCTTGGACCTTTTGTTCTTTCCAAATGATCTCTTGTTCCCTCCTGGAACTTCTTTGCTCATTTTCCTGAGCTTGACCAACATTGTAGCAGTGGGTTGGATTTGTGCACTCCTTGCACAGCTTCACCTCCTGAAACCTGAACTCTTAAAAGTTCACTTGCGCACTCCTTGAGCTCTCTATGCATAATTGCATTGCTCTTCCTAATATTTATCTTTTGGTGTGCCCTGTTGGAAACTTTCTCCTAGAACTTAAGACAAAGTTCTCACACACTCCTTGCACTTGCTCAATGCACTCCTTGCAGAGCCCTCAGAGTATTCAATAACTCTGGTATGTCTTCTTCAGAGTATTCAGTAACTATGATAGGCCTTCTCTGGAACTACTCCTCCCTTCCGAGTTTGGAACTGTTTGGGTGTTCCCACATAGCACTTTCTTCTCTAAACTTGAAACAAATTTCAAGTGCACTCCTTGCATTGGCTTCACAGAGTTTTCTCTAACTCTGGTGTGCACTCCTTACACAAGCCTAAGAACCCATAATAGTAAAAAATTCACAAATATAGAGAAGTCTATCTAAACCTTCAAATGTATCCTACTTGCACATCTACAACATCCATAAATAAACATAGAAAACATCCAGAAAATGAATATTCATCACACATAAAAACACAGAAACCCCATATTCACAAAAAACTGTTTTTGTATTAATTTTGAATACTTTTGTACAAATATTTACAAAGGCTAGACTGATATAGAGTCTTCAACACTTTCTCTCCTCTCTTTTCTTGAGATCTCTAATGCTCTCTCCTCACTCACTAACTAATGAATTTTGATAAAATATATTTTTTTACAAAAAAGGGGCTCCTCGAGCTTCCCTCTAGCTACCTACTCGCATCGAATTGCATTCAATTGCAATCAATGGAAAACTAGTTTGAACTAGGCCTAAACCTATCTACATGTCAGTCATTAAAGGAGACTTCACATGAAACCTGTACAAAGGCACATGGCTCGGCTTTCCTTGAGCCTTACAACATTTAATTCCATTTAATTGCCTCAATTTTTTTTAATTTGGGTTCAAAATGAGAGGGTTGGTGCCCCTCTTCCCTTGGAACCCATTCCTCCATGCGCGTTGATGCGCTGGCGCATTTTTTGAGGTGGATAAATGTTCCTACATCATACTCCCACGCTGAAAAAAACATGAGCTCCTGCTCATGGCTCCCCTACTACTGAGGTTGAGATCCTCCAAGATCCTAAGTCTGAATTTGGAGTTGTTCATCTACTCCTATGCTTTATTGTTGTTGTTGTTGTTTTGTTGTTGCAGGTTCTCCCTTGATCAACCTCTCTCTGTTGGTGGTTTCCTTCTCTGTTGCTTCCAACATCAACCTCCTCATATCCTCTATCACTCTGTCCAGTCGGTCTACTGGTCGACTCCTCCTTTGCAGTCTCCTATGTTGCATCTCCTCTTCATTAATTTCCAACTAAACTTGTTGGATGTGTTGGCTCTATGCCATTACCCTTTCCTCCAGGGCCTCCAATTCTTTACACAGATCAATGGGCAGATCATCTTGATCTCCCATGTTGATTTAATCTCCCTTGGCATTAGCTTTCCACTCATCTGATCGATTTATTTTTGTCGGGGTCTCCAACTCCTCATACAGATCAACAAAATCCATGTTATCTACTGCTCTCTCCTCTAATTCAGGCTCAATTTTTGTAGTCATCTCTTGTTCATCTCCCTTGCAAAAAAAAATGAGCAATTATATTGAATTATCTTCTTCTTCTTCCATCTCCTGGGAATATTTCAATGTCTGCTCCAACTCCTCCGTGACAGTCTTGGTTGGTTGTATCTCCTCTGTTGCACCTTCTACTTGTGCACTGGCCTCTACTGGGCTACTTGGAAGGAATACCTTGATTCCTCCAATAATCAGAATGTGCCTCTGATCATCCTCCTCTACCAACACTTCTTGTTGATTTGAAATCTCCTCTGAGTTCTTGAGACTTTCAGACAGTCTCACTTCCTCCTCCTTGCCCACCTGGCAATCGGAGTTTTTTTACCTGCCCTCCTGGCAGTCTGCAATATCTTCCACTGATCTCTTCTCATTTCCCACCTGGAAATCTAAAAGTTCAATTCTACCCACCTGGAATTCTATGAGATCTTTGCTTGATCTCTCTTCATTTCCCTCCTAGCAATCTGCACCTTCATCGCTTCCCTCCTGGCAGTCTATGATATCCTCGATTGATCTCATCTAATTTCCCTTCTGGAAATCTACATTACCGCCTCTTCCCACCCGACATTCTATGAGATCTTCAGTTGATATCTTCTCATTTCCCTCCTAGAAATATATGAGACCTTCATCTGATCTCTCTTCTTCATCATTGAGGTTCCTTCCAACCTCTGGCTCGCAAACGCAAATCATTTCTTCCTCTATGGCACTAAGGTTTTCATCATGCCTTAGCCACCTCCTCAATATCTGGCGTTGCCTCCTGGAAACCAACTGATGGACAATCCACCTTACCTTTCGCTTCAAGGGCCATTCATACCTCCAGCTTCCTCTCACTTCCTGTTGCATCTTCAAAATCATCCTGTTGATCTCCTCTCGGATCTCCTTGAGCTCTTTATCCTTCTCTGTGCTACACTTCTGCTAGCAATCTTTTCCTTGACCTCGTTTCTAACCTTCAGTAACCATCTTCTCTTTCTGACTCTGAGAAAGCAACCGATTCTCCTCCTTCATCCCACCTGGTTGTGTGCTTTTCCTGCTCTGCAATTGAGAGCACCACTAGCTTTGTTCTGCAACCCTCCTGGTTGTTTACTGACTGTTTCACACCTGAAAACAATCTTCACACAACATCCATAATTTTTTTTCTCCTCTCCCTTTCATGTTGTCTGCAAACAGAAATCAAGCTCTGATACCACTTGCTGGTATCAGAGAAAAAAATTCCTCGCTCGCTTGCTACCTGCAGCCAAAATCAAGCTCTAATACCGCTTGATGGTATCAGACTATAACCCTTTTATGGATCTGATACCACTTGATCCAGACCCCACCCTCTCCCAAGGTTCACGCGACCGCCTAGTCTAAGATCGTTCTAATCGGGAGCTGAAATTAGCTCATGGGCTCCCTCCGAGCCAGAAATTTCAATACACAAGTCCTTAAACCTTCTTCGCGAATGAAAATTTGCTTCTTTGGGAGTCCCTGAGAACTGGCAAAGCCTCCCCAGAGACCGAGGGTCAAAACCATGGGCCAATCATTCAATCCCTGAAATTTTCAAGACTTCGAGACTTTTTATCCTTTTTATCTCTCAATGCAAAAGCCGCAAACTATCCAACACTAGGCAACAAGATCAATGGTCTTCAACGGGCATCGAGATTGACGACTCAAACCATGTTGTTTCGATCCTCGACGATTTTTTGTTGCACCAACACACACACAACACTTGAAAAGTGTCAATCGCCAAAAAAGGAGCAGATATAACGGCTCCTACTCCACCATCATATCGACAACTCTACACCTCTTCTGCACTTTGAGTTTCGGCAATTTCTCCACAACTATTTTCCACAAATCTCCCAGATAGTCGAATCAGCGAATACGCCCTAGTATTGGATCGAAGAATGGAGGGCTCAGATTTCTTCTCTTTGGCCTTCGGCGATTTCTTTTGGTCGTCCCCACAACACAACCCTTTGTATCTCCCGGCACTCAAATTTATAAAGCTTTCTTCTTCCTCCATGTGTCCCCTACCTGATCGACAACTAGGATGCTTTAGGGACTCCAGGTATTTTATTCATGTCTGTACGATGATTCAATTTCACCAAAGTGCCACGTCCTCGAACTACAGGTTCTATCGCCACGCATCCTTCTCCAATGGATGATTGGGATTGAATACGGCCTTCGGGCCTTCACGAGTCCTCACAATGTTCCACTTTGTTTCCCTCCGGAGTGTCGGGCCTCTGGACTTCCGGATCTGCTGCCACGTGTCCACTATGATGAATGGTCTAGATTTGCTCCACTCTTCAGAGCTTCGGGTGGTCTGAACACTCCACTCCTATAATCTTCCGGATGGCCGAATTCAGAACTTGACGATTGGTTGACTCACGTCCACTGAAACCAACGATCGAGATTAACTCTGGCTCCCGTCCCTTCGAAATTTCTTGCTCATACTTAACCAAATTCCTCTGGAGTATTGAGGCTCCATAACATGGGATCTCCTAACATGTGTCCTCCTTCGATCGACAGTTGAGAGTGACTCTGGACTTCGGGATTCCTCAACCCCAACCCACTTTCCACTCTAATTTTCTGGAGTGTCGAACTCTGGGATCGGCTCACACCTATTCTCCTGCTTCAATGATTGGGATGCGCTCAGGGACTTTGGAGCTTCGAGAGTTTTCAACACTCCTATGCCTATGTTCTCCCAGATTGTCGGTCTTCCAGATTCAACCATCCAATGACACGCTTCCTAGAAACAGACGGTCCCAATTTACTCTAGATTCCGGGACTTCGGGGATCCTGTCTCCTTTGATACACAATCTTGAAAAACCTTCGAACTAACGAAGTTCAAAGGGTGCAGAAGGTTAAACCCCATGCAACTTACTTGGATCAGACGATTGTTAATCCTCACACCTATATCCAACGATGAGGATATATTCTCCTATGTGTGCGCTCCTCCTCAAGTCTGGGCTCAGATCTAACGGTCCATATCGCTCTCGACAGTAGATCTGGAAAATGTTGTATCTTCTCCTCCTCTGCACACTGTGTTTTCCTTCGAAAGAAGGATTTCTCAAAAAATTCAAAGGTTTGGAATTTGAGCTTTTCTTCGGCAAGCCCGACTCCTCGGCCTGTGTTGTACATCCTGATCTTGAAATTATTTAAAATTCAAACAGGCTCATCCCTTTGATTGTTTATCTCCTGCAGGGCTATCTATTTGGCCTTTGCTTGCATTCTTGGGAAAATGCTACTCCTCCTGAGCTTTGCCAACTTGAATGGTCTTAGGTTCTGGCGCACATCTACGCTACTTCCATAGTCCGGTACTTGGACTGGTTTCTCCTTCTACACTACTTGTATAGACTCTGTGCGGAATCACACTATCTCTCATGAGCTTATACTTGCTCAAACTTCTAAGGGTCTTGGCCCTTTTGTTCTCTCCAAATCATCTCTTGTTCCCTCCTTGCACTTCTTCTCTCATTCTCATGAGTTTGACCAACACTATAGCAGTGGGTTGGCTTTGTGAACTCCTTGCATGGCTTCACCTCCTAAAACCTGAACTCTTAAAAGTTCACATGCACACTCCTTGCACTCTCTATGCAGAATTGCACTGCTCCTCCTGAGATTTATATTCTAGTGTGTCATCTTGGCAACCTTCTCCTAGAACTGGAGACAAAGTTCTCACGCACTCCTTGTTCCTTCTCAATCCACTCCTTGCAGAGCCCTTGGAGTATTCAGTAACTCTGGTATGTCTTCTTCAGAGTATTCAGTAACTCTAATAGGCCATCCCTGGCACTACTCCTCCTATATGAGTTTGGAACTGTTCTAGTGTGTCAGACTGGCACTTTCTTCTCTGAACTCAAAAAATATTTCAAGTGCACTCCTTGCATTGGCTTCACATAGTTTTCTCTAACTCTGGTGTGCACTCCTTACACAAGCCTAAGAACCTAGAACACTCAGAAATTCACAAAGATATAGAATTATATCTAAACTTGCAAATGTAACCCACTTGCACATCTACAACATCCATAAATAAACATAGAAAACATTCAGACAACAAGTATTCATCACACATAAAAACACAGAAACCCCATATGCAGGAAAATTGTTTTTGTATTAATTTTGAATGCTTTGTACAAAGATTTACAAAGGTTGGACTGCAACAGAGCCTTGAGCACTTTCTCTCCTCTCCTTTCTTGAGCTTTCTAATGTTCCCTCCCCACTCACTAACTAATGGATTTTGATATAAGAGATTTTTTTACAAAAAAGGGGCTCATCGAGCTTCCCTCCAGCTACCTACTCGCATTCAATTGCAATCCATGGAAAACTAGTCCAAACTAGGCCTAAACCTATCTGCATGTCAGCCATTAAAGGCGACTTCACATGCATCATGTACAAAGGCACATGGCTCAGCTTTTCCTGGGCCTTACAACATTTAATTCCATTTAATTACATCAAAAATTTTAAATTTGGGTTCAAAATGAGAGGGTTGGGGCCTCTCTTCCTTTGGAACCTGTTCTTCCATGCACGTTGATGCATTGGCTTGTTGATGTGCTAGCACGTTTGTTGAGGTGGAGCGATTCTCCTGCATCAATGGACAGCTTCCAAAGCCAGTTTCTCAACATAAGTATAGTTGAGCTATGGTATGATTAAGCCCCAACTGAGATAATAGATAACATGTTCCTATAGCACGTCATCTTCTTGAACCGGGACCATGCCAATGGTGGATTCTGTTGTAGCCAAATACAACAGGAAATCCTTTCCATAATCAATAGGGTTGAGCAGAGGGGAAGACACTAAGGAACTTTTCAATGCATCAAAAGAGCATTGAGTTGCTTCTTCCCAATAAAATGGGACCCCTTTCTTTAACAGATGCATAAACCCCTTTGTTATTTCAACATAGTTAGTGATGAATCATCGTAAGAAGTTAGCCTTCCCTTGAAGGCTCTAGAGTTCTGGTATTGTGCATGGGGGAGGCAATTGGACTATTTCCTCAACCTTGAGGGGATCGACCATGATCCCTTTGTTGGACACAGTAAATCCCAACAGACGTCTCAATCTAACGCAAAAATTACACTTGTTGGGATTCAAACAAATCTGGTAATAATGACACCTCTCAAAAATAAGTCGAAGATGAGTGGGATGGTCAGCTCTCTTGTGAGAACGTGATGCAAGATCATCAAGTTATGCTTCAACTATATCTTTAAGATCGTGAAAAATGAACGACATGGCCCGTTGGAAAGTAGCTCCAACATTTTTAAGGCCAAAGGGAATTTTCTTATATGAAAAAGTACCCCAAGGGAATATAAATGCAATCTTGTGTTGATCCTCAGGCCGGATTTGAAATTTTCTATACCCTGAGAAACCATCCATAAACGAAAATGTTTCGCAACCTACACACTCATCAATAATTTGATCAATGAACGGGATAGGAAAGTTATCTTTCGAGCATGCCTTGTTTAGATCACGGAAGTCCATGCATACTCGAATTGTGTCATTATTTTTGTTGATGGGAACAACATTAGACACCCATTCTATCAATTGGATTGGGTAGATGAAACCAACCATAAGAAATTTCTTTACCTCAGCCTTAATGGTCATTGCCTTTCGAGGATTGATCGGGCATAATTTTTTCCAAACAGGCTTACCATCAGGATAACTTCTAATCTCTTGTTCAACAATTCAGGGGTCTATGCCTGGAATTTCCTCATATAACCAAGCAATCATGTCACGAATCCACTGTGGAGTCTCCTTAGGGTTTGTTTAAGAGATCCTCTTTTGGTTTGATTTCATGTTTTTCTTGTACTTTCAGAGTCTTTTTGAGTCTTTGTCCACCTCATGGGTGTTTACCAGGTTACCTAGGTTTGGTTCCAAGTCTGAACTTTTTCCTTTTTTGAACATTTTCATACATTTACGTGACCTGTTGGTTGCTTAGACCGCGTACACATGCATCCTACCTTAATACATCCCGCGTACATAAGCAGGCTCTCTGAACACAACTTGTGTGTTTGTATATTTTTTGAGTTTTTTAAAAACCCTTCTCTCTTTCCCAGGAAACTCTTGGTTTATCAGGTCCTCCTAAGTGTCAAGGATCTCTTTTGACTCCTTCTTGACAGGGTTTGAGTCTCAATCTGTCTATAACATTGCAACATAATATTTTTTGAATGGTCTTCTTTGTCTCTTTGTTTTCTCAAAGTTTGAGGGTTTTGCTTACAAGATTTAGGTTTTTCTCTGGATTCTTTTGAATCCCTGCCTTCTAGAAGTGATCTAGAATCTGAATCAGTTGCATTGTTTTCCTTCTCTCTTTGTATGCTTTGAAAAAGAAAAGAAAATTTTCTTTGTTGTGCTCCTTAGGTTTTCATTTCAAAAGCCCAAAAAATTAAAATTAATTTTTTTTTTAGTTAAATTTATGCTTTTTCTTCCTTTCCCTTGCGTTAATTTTCAAAAAAAAAAGAGAAAAAGAAGAATCTTAGCTGCATTTCATATTTTTTTGGTTGTTGTATCTTACGTTATGTTTGCCAAAGAAAATAAGTTCTAACCCAAAGTTCCTTGTTCCTTTCTTTCCTGAAAAGTTTAAGTAGTTACATTTCATTTGAAACGAAAAGCATTATAGGATTGATTGATCATAGGATCTTTGTTTGCATTTTTAAGTGGAAAGAGCCAATCTTCATTTGTAGGATTTAGTTTTCTTTCATTTGTATCAAAGCACAATTTTCTAAAATTTCTATAATCCTCCTCTTTTTCATCTTTAAAATAACATCACAAGTTTCATCACCGCACCCTTGAGTACTAGCGCCTTTAAAATCAACTAGACTTTTTCGTTTGTAGGGTACACCAACTAGACTAGGCTTTAAGGCCTTGGATTAGGTGTGGAGAGAAAATTGTCCAAGGCCACCAAATCAAACTTAAGAGTCTGGGATAGGGAGTGTTGAAGTCCAATGTCATAAAAGTTACCCCCCCCCCCAACACAGGGACTAAGCACGAGGTCGCGTAAGGAAAGGCAGTGAAGATAGCCCCTCCAAGGCTAGACCAAGTGTAATGGGGATCATATTTGAGGGTCATTCTTTGGATTATGCTTAATGCATTTGAATAGCAAGCTCTGTGGACCTTGAATTCGTTCGGGATCCTGATTTGTCTTTTGGACCATTTTCTTTCGGTGCCCTTGAAAGGATTCAGACATAGTTATCATGCTCATATGATATGCCCAATTGTCGACTATACCCACCTGGTGGTTGACTACGAGCTGGAAACCTATTTTCCTTTTTATAGGTACTTACACAAGTGACTACAGGGGCATACTGCGGTACCTAGGACTGACGTCGGACCATGCTTCGCAGAGTACCCAGAGGGTGTTTCCGTGTTCGAGTTACACTTGCACCGGTAAGTTGCTCTAGTGTTGGTTGGTGTAAGTTTCTCTAGTGTTGGTTGGTGTGTCAGGGTCTAATGGCTAGGCAGAGCAATGACTCCTTAAAATACTGTAACTAATCTATAACTACCCAAATTTGCAAAACCCTAATGATTTCTCTTAAATAAGGGAAACAATAAAAAGATAAAGAAATACACCTTGTATCCTTTTGTCCGTAGTAGATCCCCATTATCCATTGCATGTTCCTAAATTGCAGGCCTCCTCCCAAGGCTCACCTTAAACAAGATATAAAACAATCTACAAGAGCATGTATGCAATCATTATAAGCATAAAAATGTATTAATTCTCATGAATAAGTTATAAAACATTCAAAATAATTTGCAAGAACATAGACGCGTGAATTGGGAAACGAAAGCTCTATTTTATTAAGAACATGTAAAGAAGATTACAACTAGAATCTTGATGTTGATACCGCTCAACTAACCTCGTCTGGGTTCCTCCAATAAGACTCCAAGTGCATGAATCCCATTAGAAAATCCTCACAATCGGCATGAAAAACTTAAGGGTTTGATGGATTGCTTAAAGAGGGTGGGACAATGAGAATGTTGAGGATGAATACTCAGAACTGGATGCAAACGTTTGGACATAAAGAAGGAGAAATGCAAGTAGAGTTTATTTGTTTCTTCATTATGTATACTCAAATTACCCCCCTAAGGCCCTTTCTATATGAATATTTTATGGTTATACGGCTCTGAGAAGAGCTATAGAAGGTAAAAATGGTTGTACAAACCATCATAGCCTGTAAACCCCACCAGGAAGCACGGAATTATAGGAAACACGTGTTGTATGTGTATCAGGGCGCGTACACCTTAAAAAATGGAGTTTTTAAGAAGGAAACTCAACAAAAAGGATTTGCAAGTATGTATATGGATGAGCCATGGCCAATAATGCATAGTGGTGGCATTTTGGACTATAAAAGTAATGTTCAATAACAGTAAAGCTCAAAACCCCACAACAACAGAGTAACAAACACAGAACCAATGGAAAACCCTGAACATAAACTTAGAACAAAAAAAACTAGAAATGAACATAATCGAATCCCAACCCTTTACATAACTCCATGCTTTATAAATTTTCCGTTGGGCTTATTGGCTTCTTGATTCCGTTGTTACATGATTTTGTGTCCTTCTGGCATGTGTTTGAATGTTCCAGATCTTTCCGCTACTCTTCCAGCTAGCACATCACTCTTTTTCCTTGCTGGCGCACTAGCAGTTAGCTTTCCACTCCTTGTATCTAATGTTGATGTGCTATGGGGTTTCACAAAACCTTTATGAGTCTGCAAAATTGGTTCTTCCAAACAGAAGGCCCAACATGACCCACACACACCACCTTCCAAATCCTGTTGAATTTGTGAGCCCCACACCTGAGACCACCTAGCCACCTTAAATTGACCTCCTTGCCAAAGAAAACAAACCAGTCCCGCCAAAGTAGGAAAAACTTCTTCCTCACCGAGCAATCAGCATTGCAAATCAATTCCATTTCTAGGATAGTCCCACATTTTAATACCACTTCACATCAATTGCATTCAATATTTCCTTGAGCCATCCAACTCTTCAAGCATGTGAACGACGAAGGTGGCCTACCAAATCACCCTTGACATTTCTTTTCATATCCTTGCATCCAAAGAAATGAAATCATGAATCTAAAATTTGGTTAAGGAATGGAGTTAAAGGATATCACCCCATTTTTAATTACAATCGTCCCCAAATTTAGATGTGAGACAACCTTGTCCCAGTGATCGGCCACACTATTATGCTCCCACTTAATGTGAAAAAGGAGACCTTATCAAAGCTATAAATCATGTGTTTTATCCTCGAAATAAGAGAACACAAATCACTACACCTCGTGTCGACGTGATTAACCATAGATCTTATAACTAGCATCGAGTCCCCAAAAACAACAAGATTATTGATCCTTTCTTCCTTCATGATACACATGCCCATCCATAATGAGTAAGCCTTGACAAGGTTATTGGAGATATTTCCAAGTCCCCAAGCGTAGTAGAACAATCGGTTTCCTCCAAGATCATGGATACTCCCCCTCACACCTCCCACCCCTATCTTTTAAACTATTTAACTCTATAGTTTTTTTTTTCATATTTTTGTGTTTTTTAAACTCTATATTTTTTCATGTTTCTTAAACAAATTAGTTTTTTTTTTCAAATTTTTTTATAAAGAAAAATCATAAATATTTTAGATTTTTTTAAGGAAACACAAAAAATGTTATGTTGATATTTTAATCAACATATTTTTGTAATGGCCTTGAGCCCTATGTTGACATAGCTTAGAGATTTTGTATAATCTAGTTTACCATGGGTACCATCCTCAAAATGAGGGGAAGTGCCCAATGGGTATCCTTGGGAATTATATGTCATGAATAAATAAATAAACAACTAAAAATTACAATAAATAAATAAATAACCAAAAAAAAAAAGAAATTTGGGGGTGACTCCTCTACCTATCCTTCAAGTATCGCTCTTTAGGAGAATTAGGTTTGTAACACAATCACTCATAAGGAATGGTGACTTGGAGGGGGAGAGGATAGTGGAGGATGTGCGTGAAAAAAATCTTGAAGGGGTAGGAGAGGGGATGGTGGGGGACATGTGTGAACAAAATCTTGGAGGGGGAGGGGAGGGGATGGTAAGAGATGGGTGACAATGGCAGGGGGTGGAAAGAGGGAACAAGAGGGGATGGTGGGTAAACCAGTCTCTCCTAGGGAGTAGTGGCTTGGAGGATAAGGGAGGAGGAGGGGGATGAAAAATAGCCTTGGGGAGGCCGCCACTGACAATTTAATTTTGTATTTTGTTATTTTTTATGTTTTATTATTGTTGTTGTTATTATGTGTAATTTTTTGTTTCATTAATGTTTTTTCGTGGTTTTTTTTTATTAAAAATTTTTGTTTATTAATATTTTAATTTGATTTTTAATTTAAATTTTTGTCTTTTTAATATTTTTTATTTATTTTTAAAATCTATTTTAAACTTTTTAAAGCTAAAACCGTACTAGATATTATATTATATATAGAAAAGGATTTACATCAAAATTCAGAGGGGATCTACCATGATGGAAATCAAATCCCATGCCCAGTGATAGTCATCAACATTTTCATAACAAAACATAGCAGTGTTCTGGACGACATAGATACCACCAAGGAAAATAAACTGAAATAAAATCCTATCATTGTCCATATCAACAAGAAATAATAGAAAAAACAAAGACAAACCATAAATTAACCAATTGGAGACTAGGGTTTCTCCTCTACCACCACCTCTTGGATCAAATCTATGTCCTTTTCATCTTCCTGGAATACATCTGGAGACTAGGATTCAATGTCCAACACGATTGGATTGGACCTAGATCTTATTGAGCTTGAGGATCCCTCCCCTTGTTTCCATTTTCTTTCCATGTCATCTGCTTGAGAAATAATGAATTTTATACCAAACACCATCTACTACATTGCTTTGAATTTCCATTCAAAGATGCGGATAGTATGTAGAATATCATGCCACTCCTCTTTGTTCTTCTCCAGACCTTGGGCCACGAGGGCCTTCACTATCCAATAAGTCTCAACGATATTGAAATACTTTGTGTCTCAAGTCTGGGAGTAAACATGGTCCATCACCTATTCCCGAACTTCCTCAAGAATTCAGGCATAAGGTGTTACCAAGCGTTGAGCTCGAACTATCGCCTCCACCTCTTCAATCTCCTTCTTAGTTTCCTCTAATAAATTCTCCTGAAACATGTGCCCAGCTTCTCATGCATCCCTTGCTACTTTGGTAAAGAAAACCAAACCCTAAGAAGATGACGCCTTGCCACTCCCCCTCACATTAGACTTCCTCACCTCCCCCCCATTACCAGTTCCCCTTTCCATCCTATGGAGCGAGGGAAAACACAAGAAAATATAAGAATTAAAGCACTACAAGGAAAAGGTCCTCTAGCGGAGGTTATAGCGAGGGCTTTTAGTGTTAAAAAATTGACAAAATTGTAAAAAAAACCTCCGCGAAAACATATATTTTTGGTAGCGAATGGTTTTGCAGAGATTATAACGGAACTTCATTATAACTAAAAAATCTGTGCATGCAGAGGTTGTAGCGGATGTTTTTCCATGTCGTGTGCTTCATAGACCATATGCATCGGTGTGCTTAAAACATTAACACATCGGTGCCTACATTACACAATAGGCACGAGTTGAGTCCTAAAATATTGGAGCCCCGGTGCATTTATACAAACTACAGCTCGATGCTTTAATAACAACAACACACAGGTCGGATCTATGATACCAAGCGTCGATGCGTTCTTGAACTTAAAGCCTCGGTGCTCACATGTCAACCAAAGCATGGGGGTTGTCAAAGAAATATGGGGCATCGATGCTCTTATAAACATAAACACATTGGTGCCTTAACGGGAATAAAGCACCGAGAAAATCAATGATAACATGCACCGGTGTGTTAAAAAACAAACAAGACTGGTGCATGATGTCGAGAAGGCCCCGATGGGGACTTGTGAAAGAGAAGCACCGGTGCGCTTATAAATGGAACACATCGATAAGTCATACTATTATTATAATTTTTGGTTAAAATATTATTAATATCGATGCTTTTTCAATTTATGCCAGGACCGGTGCATATTATGTTACAACATCGGGGCATGTTATAATTAAAGACACTAGTGCTTTTTATCATTGAATGCACTGGTTGACATTTTCTCCTTTTAGAAGCATTGACCTGTGACAATGCACAATTATTGTTATTTTTTAATTCCATTGTTTATCAAAAAATTGACATATATGTTATAATAGTATTCATATAAATTAAATTTTGATAAGTGCATTTGGATATGATGTTTGAATTATCTTGTTATATCATCAGTGTTCGCATCTCTTCATTATAATATTTAATCATCCATATATTTATTCAGCGATCTAACATTTCACAGAAACATTAGACAACACAAAAGAATAAAACAAAACATATTTTATTATATATGAATAAGAGGCTCTTTGTCATACAAAATGGGACCCTTATTGGTAACCCCTTGTCTTTCAATTGGGACAGTACTATGTCAATTACATTAAACAAAATGTCTGATTTTCACAGACAATTATTTCAAAAAATATAACAGCTTACATTGATATTCAAATATATTGATCATCATTCTTCGTTGGAACCGTTGTCAAACGTGCTCGAGCTAGTTCCATGACTTGGGTTATTTGGTCAAATGTTTTTTTTGTTTGGCTCGATTGTTTTCCTCTTCTTCAAATGATTCCATCTACACAAATAAAAAGAAAGTGTAATGAGTGTATCTGCATTGGTGAGAATAATGAAAATCGAAATAAATAATATACATGAATGTAAATTGAAAAGCGACATACCATAGCAAGAATCGAGTCCTAAATGATAAACATTTTTTCAAAACCAAATCCCATGCCTTCCGTCAACAACTCCTTTGTTGGCACATTTCCATACTTTGCTTCCTGTAGTTTTAATACACCCCATAATAAATTATAGATTTAATATAAAAGATTTTTTGTGTTCCATTAATTATAAAATGAGAGAACTAAAACAATATAGATACTTACAAATTCCACAATTAATTTTTGATATGCCAACACAGACTCAAAACCCTAACTTAGCTCAATGTCAATTAATTCTTGTGATGGCTCTTCTTTGTATGTTAGCACCTGTTTGAAGACATTCAAGGATGGTTGTTGTAAAACAACTTAAAATATACAAAAACGAAATCTTGAGTTAATGTTATAAAGAAATAACAATTACTCTCAAACTTTGCTATCAACCCTTTTATTCCTTGTTGTCATGTTTTATGTGCTGAATGAGTTCCATTTTGTTTTGTTTTCTGCAAAAAAATACTTGAAAATTAATAATTAATGCTAAATTATTTATTTATATGTACCTAATAGAAAAATTCAATGATTTCATACATTTGAAGCACGTTGTTGTTGAGACAGCTCCTACTACGATACAATTATGTCCATTTCTTTTACCATCTCCTTGTACACTTTTTTCGACATTTCTACTGGCATATTTCAGATATCAACTTGTTGATCCCTTGGGATTTTCATAATCTTCCTGAAAAAAGTAACATGACAATTAAATATTTTTATAACTAAATATAACAAGATTGATAATAATAAATTAGGAATGATTTGTAGTAATATGTACATATTCTAGAAAAACATTTTTAGGAATATTACTTTTTGAATGATTTTTTTTTGTTGGTGTATGTTTTTGTTATTGCAAGTCTGACAGGTCTCATTGACCATTGCTCTGGAAATGCTTCATGTAGTTTATATATAACCTGGTTCTTCGAATCATTGGATTAATTTCTGTATTGTAAGTGGAAAGTATGTCTATACGTTTGTTCCACTATATCCCTCATAGTTTTGTAAAAAATATTCCCCCTTTTATTATCTTCCATCACCACTCCAGGTGAGCTAAGGACCAATTCATCATCATTTACATCTTCTATAATTTTTATTTTCTTAGGAAGACATTTCGTTCCTTCGTTGTTGGTATCAGTTGTAGAACATTAAACACATGTGAATTAATAGATTGTTTTGAACATGTTATATAATATTTTAAAGTAAAAAATTAATGAAAATTTAAAAAAAAACTCATGTTGAATTTAATTTTTTCATTCACCTGGTTCATCCTTTTGCAATTTTTCCATCAAGATTTTACGTTTTTCTATACTTAGATCACAAACAATCTTATCGAGCTTCCTCATTTTATGTCTCTGCAGGACACACACTAACCAATACATATTAGTTAAACTTACATATAGTTCAAACATATTAATTTTTTATAGAATTTACAAAGAACTTGTCTTTTTAACATATTAATTTTGTATAGAATTTACAAAGAACTTGCCTTTTTTTCCTTTCTGGATGTGCTATCTTTGTATCCATCAAAATTTGTGTTACTTGAACTATTTTCATACATTTTTTTTTTATCAATATACAACCTGTACCATTCAATACAAAAGATATTAAATATATTTTATAAATAAATCACATAATTTTCACCAAAAAAAATATCTCGGTGCATTGTATTAATATTAAAACACCGATGCGTTACATGTTATCAAACACACCACTATAAAAAAGATTTAAAAGAATAGTAAATTAGAGCGGTGCACAATATATCATTAACAACACCAATGCGTTTAATATTTAAAATGCACCGATAAAAAAGATTTTAAAAAACATTAAATTACAACGGTGCAATAAATATCATAAACATCATCGCTGCAATTGAAAAAAATGAAAATAAAAAAATACCATAAAAAAATAAATTTACACATACATGAACAATTTTTTTTAATTTTTTGCGGCATAGTCGATGCGTTTGTATATGTAAGTGCATCGGTGCGTTATATTACATAAGACGCACCAATTACCCGAAACTGTTTTTTTTTAAAACGTGACAGGGTCGAGAGGGTTTGGATCTGATGCATCAGAAGTCAAACGCCTTTTATATGGAAACATAACCCATTAAATCTAAAAACCTAAAATGAAAAGATATAATTATGAAGTGATAGAGGGAGTCAAACCCTAAGTTGAAGTTTGGCAGTCACACAAACAAGAAGAAGCAAGGGTTTAAGGTAACTATGAAATTTTTTTATTTTTTTTCGGAATCACAAAACTCTTTGATTTCTAATTTTCTAAATAATTTTGTTGCTCCAAAAGGGTTTTGAATGCATTACCATACCCTTTCAATTCTAATATTTTGAATAACTTTGCTTTCAAAAGTATTGACCTGTTGCTCCACAGTCTTCCCCTGTATGTCTCTCTTGCAAATCTGTGCCCTGTAAATTTTGGCAAAATAATAAAATATTGAATAGCTTAATACCCATGAAATAATTTATGAAAATTGTTTTAAATGAATCACCATAGTTACCTAGAATAAATCCTAATGTTCTAAAGTATTATGTTGCTCCATAATGCTCTCTGGTATGGCTCCCTTACAAATCTTTCCACTATAAATTTTGGTAAAATAATGAAACAACGAAGAGATTTTTAATATTTAAATGACTTTATGAAATTAGATTTTAAATTCCCGCTCATTTTTCAATTGTAAAAAAACAAAGTCACGCTTTTTTTTTTAAATATTTTCGAAACTTTGGTGTGTTTATTACTTTAACGCACCGGTGTTGATATGTATATGACGCACTGATGCATTTTAAAGTTTTGGAGAATCGATATTGGATAATTATTATTTTTAGTATTTGAATTCATGGGACCGGTGCGATGCGTATATAAACACTGGATGTTTTACAATGTTATAGACGCACCAATGTGTGTTTGTTACAGTAGCGCACCGTTATGTTTTCAAAGTTATCTGAATTTGTATTTGCACACAAAACAATATATTCATCTTAAATTATTTTTCATGATGCATCCACATGATTTGCAGTACATCATAGTATACATTTTGCACTTAAAGTCGCCCTATTCTTAAAAATAATTTACTATTGATTTTGCTCAAATGCAGGGAGAGAAACTTACAATATCAAATGGCCAATTCTTCAAATTCCATCATGTTCCATATTGCTCAAAGTCCATCGCGAAGTTCTCCCTTTCCATCTCGAGTAAGTTTAGATTTATTTATATTTTAATTATCTAATTGAATTTATTTTTATTCATGTCAATCTGAATAAAAATGTATCCAAATTTGCAGGATCCTGATTCATAACCAAGTTCAGATGCAGATAATATTCCATTACCAATTCAAAAATGTCGAAATCTCTTATCAGGAGAAACATACCGCAAGAAGTTTGAAAATGGACAACCATTTTACGCTGCCAATAGTAACATGCCATCTTCCAGCCGCAATCCTAGGTCAGCGATGGTAATAATTGTTTTTTATAATGTGATTTGAACAAACCAATTGCATTGTGCTAACTAATATCATCAATGTACTAATATTCAATATTTTTGAAACTAGGATTTTAGTGATGATGAGTGACCTACCTATCATCTTCTGTTGCACCCCACTATAATGTCAAATCAAGAGAAGGTTGCAATAAGAGCACAACTCAGAGAGGAAGCATACCAAGAATGGTTGAATCAACCACCTATTCAATTCCCACTACGTCCAAATTCACCAATTAGGAATGACTACAACAATAGTAGTTCTTCACAAGTTGGCAATGGAGTCAATGAAATAGAGTTTGGTATGGATGATTATTTACGAGATACAAATTCCATGGATACAATGTTGTTAGATGCATTCCATAATGATGAGCAAGGGGATGATGCTCATATCACTAATATCTTATTCGAAAGTATGAAATCTGCGTCCAACACCCCTCTCTTTAGACCTAGCCAGTCAAAGTCTACCCAACTAGGGACAAAAATGTTACTGTACAACTTAAAAGCAAAGTGTGGCATGTCAAACACATGTTTCTCGGAAATATTGAGGTAATTGATCATCCTTAAGTCCTTTATAATTTGAGAAATCTTGTCACACAATCAACATTAAAAATGATCAATTTTATGAACGTTAAATAGCATTGTACATTTCTATTGCCCACTAACTACAGGTTATTCAAAGATAAGGTTCTTTTGAGTGATAATGTCTTGCCTGGTAGCTGCAAAGAGGCAAAGAAAATGTTGAAATATTGGGTGTTGAGTACATATCATATCATGCATGTCCGAATGATTGTATTCTATATAGAGGAGAATATGTAGACAAAGAGATATGTCTAAAATGTGGGCATGACAGATATCATAAATCAAATAAAAATTGTAAATTGCATGGTCCTCCTCATAATATATTGAGGCACATGCCTATAATCCCAAGGATTCAAAGGCTCTTTTGTTGCAAAGAATTAGCTATGTTGCAGGGATGGCATGCCTCACATAGAAGTGAGTCGGGAGTCATGTGAATCGCAACAAATTCAATAGCCATGAAGCATATAGAGGATACATGGCCCAAAAAATTCAAGGATGAAGTGCGAAGTCTGTGACTCAGCATAGTCATGGATGGTGTCAACCCATATTCCCTCCAAAACACCAACTATTATGTTTGGTCTGTAGTAGTGATCAATAACAATATCCCCCCATGGTTGTCTGTGAAGAATGAACATCTTATGTTGGCTCTTATAGTCCTTGGTATAAGACAAGTGAAGAATATGGATGTCTACCTACAACAATTGGTAGATGAATTGAAGGAATTATGGGAAGGGATACATGTATACGATGTATCAAGACCCATCGCAACATAGAGGAATTGTACGTTATATGGAATATGTGCTTACACCACACATGATTATCTAGGATTAGGAGTTTTCTATGGTAAATTACATGTTTATTGATTTGTTTATATACATAATAATAGTTTTTGGCATATTTAATTCGTTGCAATTGTTCTGGACTTCGACACTAACATACTCTACTGTATACATTAATAATTTTACAGGTCTTGTAACAAAAGGCTATCATGGATGTAAATGTTTTGGACCTTCTCTGAAGGCTAGGTGGTCCAACCACCTATGAAATCCAGTGTACGACTACTCCATGGTACTCCTCCCAGAACAACACCCTTATAGAAGAGAAACATTCGCTTTCAATGGTAAACCAGAGAGAGCCCAAAGGCCTGCAATAATGACACCAGCAGAATGGCTTAGAGCATATGAGACAGAGAAGGAGAAGGAGATTACAAAAATATTTGATTCAAATGGGGAGCCTATGTTTGATGATCCATAATTCTTCGACACCTATCTTGAGAAATTTCCCATTGGGATGAAAAATAAATCTGTCTTTTATGAGCTCCCATATTGGGAGCATCTTAATATTGCCCACTTACTAGATCCCATGCATATATTTAAAATTGTTTCATCTTATTTAAGGAGGCACGTATCATCAAAAGAAAGTGACACGTTGGTTGTTAGGAGAGATCTTGTTTCTTCAAAAAGTAAAAAGAAACATTGGCCAAGAAAAGAAAGTAGACGAGAGGTTGGTCCCTCTTGGTCTTTCAAAGAAGGTGATGTCCCATGGATATTGAAGAAAGTTGATATTTCTTTGGAAAATGAAGTTATATTGGGTGTGAAGGTGCCTTCTTTATATGGGTCTTCACTACGGTGCAACTTCACTATGGAAAACCATTTGCTGGGGTTAAAATCACATGACCATTGGAACCTTCTAAGAGTTGGTATGTCAAAAACATGATTTTATTTTGTTTTATAAATTCATGCTATGGGATAAATTAATTTTGTATGTGTTTACTTTGTAGTGTCATTGTCCTATGTTGGTGTATGGATGTGTGAACCATGACTTCCCCTAGGACCTACGATGTTCCATATATAAATTATTTGCATTTGTACATTGGATCACATCATAGGAGATTCATATGGCTAGCATTCCATGGTGGCGCCAAGAGATAGCTGAGATTGTTTGTATGTTTGAGAAGGAACTGTCGACGATTTTGATGGACTTGCAAGTTCATCTTCTAATTCACCTAGTAGATGAGTTTGAATTAGTCAGAGTGGTCTCATGTCATTGGATGCTCTTCTTAGAGAGGTACATGAAGAAATTGAAAGTATTTGTTCGACAAAGGGAAAAACCGGAGGGGTCTATGGAAGAGGGGTACATATCATATGAGTCTTTCTATTATGCCAGTGAGTACATCAAGTAGATTGACAACACGCCAGGTGCGGTGATTTGGGATGACGAAAGGGATAAAGACAAAAGAGAAGGGGAGCTTCTGCAAACGAACGAAAAAAGGCACTTGATAAAGAGTAAGTGACTTATCATTTGTCAAATTTATACACAGTAACTATTCACACTAAACTTCATAATGTATATTTTAATCTGATACGTACTATATGTTGGTTTGATTTCATGAATATATATATATATATATATATATATATATACATCAACGAATTCATAAATTGTTTCCATTAGGGTCACATTGTACGAACAGAAGAGGAGGAAATGGGACAAGATAGGAAAGAATTTAGACAGTTGAATGATAGAAGCATTCCTTATCCTGATCATTTAAAAGAAAATATGCCAGTGATATTCCCTAACAGTTGGGTTGTTGATCAAGTCATAGAGAAATACAGTGCATTCGGTCGTTACCCGTGTGCTGAAGAGGATGCACTAAACATAGGGATTGGGTGCAACAACTCGGTAATAATCTCTTTGTGTACATTTTGTAACATTTAAATGTACCTTTGAACTATAACATCTACATTTTATATTTTATTGGTCGACTTATTAGACACGTGACACTTTGATTTTTGCACTTTTTTATAGGTGCATTTGTTCCCATCTATGTGGGCATATGGACATCATTTTCGCACAGAGGATTCTGACAATAGACGCATGACACAAGACAGTGGAGTGGAAGTCAAGTTCGACCAATCTAGTCTTGCTAGCCACCGCGATCAAAACATAATACGAGGGACGTTAGGTTATGTTGGAAAGATACAAGAGATCATCTAGGTGGACTTCTCTTCTTTCCAATGTGTTATTTTTAGGTGCAAGTGGTGGGACACCTTTGATCGGAATAATGTAAAGGAAGATCGTGATAATGGGTTGATATGTATCAACTCTAAAAAGATGTGGGATGAAGCTAAGGAGCCTTATGTTTCCCCAAAACACCGCAACCAAGTGTTTTTTTACCCAGATGTGTTGGATAGGGATTGGTGATTCATATTAAGACACGACCCTAGATCAAAACATATTTTTAGAACAACAATGTTATCATGCCAAGCGAGGAAGATAATGAGGGTGATGACAAAAGAGAGTGATATGTACATGTTTTATTTCATCTTTAATATTGTTGTTGTATATTTTTGTTATATTCTTTATTTCGCTAATTATATTGTTTTTTATTCATCTTCTGACAGAGGAAATGTTAAGTTAATTATAACAAATCTTTGAACAATTTTAGTTGGTTAACAGTCAGTTTGATGCGTAATGTGTTTGTCTTTCAAATTATTGTGATTGCATGGAACGATTGTTATTTGAACATATTTATATGTCGTTGCATATATTTAAAAATGTTTCATCTTCTTTAAGTATTTCCAACTGTGAAATCCTGAAAAATGTTAAATGTCAAGTTGAACTCTTAATGGGATATGAAATTCTACTTTTTATGTTGATATAATTAGATGTAATGATACAGTTGACATGCATGTTTAATAGTACAACATTTTTGAGGATATGTTAGCATGATGATTCAAAAACTGAGTTTATGATCATTTATTTTGTAGATTTAAAAGTAAGATTAACAAAAAAAATGTGGTTTATAATTAAAAATTTAAATTTATAACATGATTTTGTGATAATTTGGTTTTTAACTAAAGTAGTATTTGTTAGTTTACATACTTTTATCATTTCTTTTGAAAATATTTATAAAATTATGCCCCCCAATGTTGAGTAAAACCACAATTAATGAAGTAATTTAAATTTGATAGCAATCAACTTATGAAATAATGACAAAAATAACAATAGGAAGATTTGCATCCATAAAATTTTAAAGCCAATAGAATGCTTATCATTGGAGATCATAACTTTTTATAATAACAAATTTTAGTGTAGAAGAGTCTATTGAAAAAGAGTAATTAGTAAAATGGAAAATAGTATTTATTCATATGTAATTTGTTTTTTGAATTTTTTTTATTATCTAGAATGAATATGTATAATGAACTATCTATGCAATTATAGTTTCAACCATATTGAACATTGCAATTTATAAAAATAAACATGATGATGATAACCATCTTATAACAAACATAAACAACATCTAAAATACACATTTATATTCACTAGCTAACATCATCTAATTATATATACCTCCAACACATATAAACGCCAATAATTAGCTAGCACACATATCTAATAATTTAACAAGGCATCATCTTTGTGATCACATCTAACAAAAGACAAGCATTTTCTAACATCATCATCACACACATCTAACAAGCATTATTTAACATACACATCTATCAAGCACATTTGACAAACATATATAACATGACCAAACAATATACACATCAACATCAACAGATAAATTAAGTACATCATCAACATGATCAATAGAAGAAGAAAAAAACACCATACACACACACACACACATATATATATATATCATGGACAAGTCAAATAATTGTTATAACATATCTGGTCTAGCCGGTGGGATAATCTACATATCTACAATAGCAGTGGAGGCTTGGTCTGTAGTGGAAGATGATGGATGATGAATAGGTCATGCATGCTCATCTAGGTGAGGTGAAAGAGGAGGATGAGGAATAGGTCTGGCATGCTCATCTAGGTGAGGTGAAAGAGGAGGAGGAGGAATATGTGTTGCCTCCTCATGATTTGGGTGAGGTGAAGCAGGAGGAGGAGGAGGGATATGTGTTGCCTCCTCATGATTTGGGTGGGGTGAAGCAGGAGGAGGAGGAGGAGGAGGAGGAATATGTGTTGCCTCCTCATGATCTAGGTGAGGTGGAGGAGGAGGAGGAGAATGCGGAGAAGGATGATCACAGCCACCCTCATCAATCGATGGGGTACTGGACGAATGAGCCATATTGGAAGAAGAGTTGTGCCTATCATCGGGAGCCCTCCTAATTGCTAGTAGCCTAGCAGCTCCGACGATATGACGCATAAGAGGTATCATATCATGCGTCATCTCCCTCCAAAGGTCCAAAAGCGTAGTATCTTCCCTGATGTCTCACATCATGGCAGGGCGGACTCCCACCTCAGTCAAAAGTGCAGAGAGTCAGTCACTCAACTCCAACCTGAATCTGGTATCGGGCCTACGTCACATGTCACTGAGTATCTGCACCCGAGGACCCTGACCCGTCGCAGCCTCATGCATTATCTCCTCATCGTCATTTGTTGAGGGAGGAGACACGTCCCCAATCAAAGTGCCAATATCTACAAAATATATACTACAAAACAATAATTGCATAGTTAATTCATTAAACAATTTAATAAAACAAGTTAAAGAACGTGTTAGAATTAATTTTTTCCTAATTAAGTAAGATAATAAAATGAAACTAGATTAATTTAAAGAAAACACAAATATTAACTCTATCATATGGTGGCTCATTTGTTGTGAAGAGGATGTTCAGACATCCTCGCCAATCCAAACCCACGTAAATACACGACACCATGATGAACATGTGATATGGCTCACTGGATAGTAGCCATAATGTGTCTGTGGAAATCCTGGTTGGAAACTCCGACTGGCCCCTCTTGGGCATCATCTTTCCCCACATGCGCATTTGCACCTAAGTCCTCGACCTAGTAGGATGATGGACAAAAGTAGGCCTCGTCTTCGGAAACCTCTCAAAAAATAAGCAAAACAACTCTAAGGAAAAAGGGAAGTTTGACCTCCCACATATCATAGTATGACATCTGTCTAATGCTATACAAAATTACCGCAAAAAAATGGAAAAACATCTGATACACCGTGGCCTCTATACCAACGAATCAACACAATACAAAAGAGGGAAACTAATGTGTTTCACATCATTGGTAAAGTGTGTTATGGTCGTCACTAACAATGAGGGGCACCTAACCTCCTATGCACTGAAAGAGGTGATCTGTAGTTGTCCACCAGACACCTGAAAATCCGTCGGGGATAGTACATCAACCCCAATATATCGTTGAGAGTACATGAGATGACGCTCAGCTGCCACACCTACTGGAACATATTGGAACTGGGGAAAATCCTCCTCTCTCCTGGATAGCCCAGTGATAAAGTAAATATCCTCCTTAGTGGGATGGTGCCACTAATCCGAACCCACATGGAAAGCATGTTGATGGACATCCCATCGACGAATCAGATGCACCAATAACCCGGAGTGCCCCTTAAGGGATGTAGCCTCCTCATAGTACTTAAGGATCCATACACTCCTCAAGAGAACATGAGTCCTTGCAATAATAGGGTGAGGGTACAAATCCCTCTCCCTCTTCCTCGCCTCCCATTCCCATACAACATTGTACAAGTCCACCCTCTGCTCCTACTATTGTTGTTGCTCTCTCCGCTCACGTCTCTACATGATTAACATATGAAATACATTATCCTCACTCATACATAAAACATAAAAAACAATCTACTGAATGGTAAATTTATCTATAAATACAAAAAAAAAAAAAAATCCTTCAAAAAATAAGTTAATTGCATTACCGATGCGCCCAAAAAACAGTCATGCATCGTAGGCGGTACATATATATTGTGAGAAATATCCACGGTGCATCAGTGTAAAGTAACGCATTGAACAAAATATGTTCTACTATGTTATGTGGTGCATTGTAATACAGTACCCCACCGAGGCGCTACACTACAACACATATGCACTGGTGCATTATATTTATCCTATGCACCGCTTAAATCAAAAAACAAATTAAAATCTTAACGCACGTAAACAATTTTTTAGAAATTAGCAAAAAAGCGGTGCGTATAGGTTCATACATGCATCGGTGCATGTAATGAACATCGACGCATCGTCACATAATGATCCATGTGGATCATCTCAAAATTCGATAGAGTTAAAGTATTCAAAATGCAAAGTAAAGATTACAAAGTGGAAGAGCTCGTCAGCAGCTTTCCGGTGACGTTCGTTTCAGGAAAAACGACCTCCAAGTGACAAAAATATGAGCAATAAAAATTTCGTCAAAAATAATTAGATAAAAAAAGGGGTGGTCAAGGGCCTAGCCCTTGACCTTGCCAACACTGAGGCATCCCCTTGATATTCAAATGTGATATCAAAAACATATGACATATCATATAAATCGCGCCAAAGTTCAAAAATCATATGTAAAACCCAAAACACATATGATTAAAACATATCACATGGTGCACCCGAAACATATGTTTAAACTATACCATATGCATATAATATATATACCATATATATTACACCAAAACCGCGCCAAACCAAAGTTCAAACCATGTGTTATATTAAAAACATATGCGGTGGCGCCAAACCAAAGTTCAACCATGTGTTATATTAAAAACATATGCAGTGGGGGGAGAAGCCCGCGGGTTTGACCCAGGGACTTCCACCCCCCC